>OU898281.1:117783531-118062752 GCA_918026665.1 Diabrotica balteata | reverse complement strand
CCAAGCTTACCTAGATGTAGAATCACCAGTAAAAAAGCAAAAAATGGTCTAGGAAACGACAGGAAAACAAACAACAATGAAAAAGAAATGTGGCTGCTAAGCAAGAGCATGTGGAGAAAGTTACTTATCTCGTAAAGGTGTAGTGATTCCTGCCCAGCGTATTAATGAGTATAATATTATTTGTAATGAAAAGTGTCGTTTAAAATGTTCAACTAGGATTATCCAGGATACAAGAGTATCAATTTTTAATGACTTTTACAAACATGATATAAACGGGACAAACGTAATGATTTTTAAATCAATTTCCATAAGTGAACCTCAGCGAAAATGTAAGGGTGCAAACAGATATAAAACTGCATCTTTTAAAGTACAGTATTCATTCAAAGCGATACATTGATAGCGGGTAGAGGTGTTATCGATAAAGTCGTTAAGCTCCCAGTTTTTGTGACAATTAGAATATTTTAATTTCGTCGCGTTTAAAAATATTTACATATTGTAGTAATTTAGTGATAAAAAAGTGAAAATATTCTCCCCTGATAGGGGAGAATACTAATTAGACGCCAATGCGCGAACTAAATTCTTCTGTAGTTGTTAGTGTTAGTGAACAAGTTATGGATACAGGAAATAATACCACCGTTTCTCCTGCTACAAGGGAAGTCAATACCACCGTTTCTCCTGCTATAAGGGAAGTAAAACTTTTTAATATTAACTCTAATAATTACGACTTTCAAAATTGTTGTGTATATGTTGAAAAGACCAATGATCAGAATATAGGCCGATTGCACCCTATGGTTGTGGGTGATATTTTACATCAAAAACTAAAGATAAACAATATTAAGGAAATTAAAAGCATAGGAAGAAACCGCGTTAAAGTAATCCTTAAATCTATTTTGGATGCAAATAAATTAGTCAATAGTCATTTAAAAGATGATAATTTAAAGGCGTACATTCCCAATCACCTCTTGGAAATCAAAGGGCTGATACGTGATGTCGATACCAAATATAACATTGAATATTTGAAAAAATATATGACCTCTAGTTCACAAATTATTGATATTAAAAGAATGCACAGGAAAATAGAAAAGGATGGAAATACTGAATATGTACCTAGAGGTAATGTTATAATTACATTTGAAGGCAATTGTTTGCCAAACTATGTAATTAATTATGTATATTTTCTAGTTGAAAAATTGTTAGGTAAAGTTACACAGTGTTATAAGTGCCTCAAATTTGAAAACATTTCTAGACAATGTAAAGGTACACAGGAATACTGCATACGATGTAGAGAAATTAAAACTGATACACATACATGTGATGAAAAATAAAGTGTATTGCATACACTGTAAAAGTGATAAGCAGATATCGATTTCTAAAAACTGTCCTTTTTTCGAACATCAAAAAAGAATAAAAAATATCATGATTGAAGATAAAATTTCATATTTGGAGGCTAAAAAATTTAACGATTCTTCTTTTTCTGGTCTTATTTGTAATAACAGATTTGAAATATTGTCAAATTCAGATAAAGAATTTCCAAAATTAACTAACACATCTGAAGTTAATATACCTGCTTATTCCAACCTATTGAGGCCTCATTACAGAAAACCAAAAATATTAATCAACCGAATTGTAGTAAATCAAGCACTGATTATAGGGCAATAAAAAAAGAAAAGTATCATCTCCAACTTCCGAATATCCTACATCTCCTCACATCCCTTTCAGATTTGGACCATCTCAACCTTTACCACACTTAAACAAGGAAAGTTTTCAAATGTAGACAATGATAAAAATAAATTAGCAGATTCTTTAGTAATTCTTTTCTCGGATTTTATTCAAAATATTAATTGTTTAGAAGAGGCAAAACACTTGATTTAAATCTGTTAGCCAAAGGTATTAATAATGTTTTAGATAATATTTTTAAAAAATAACTAGTCTAATTACTTTCAAAGCTAAACTCAAAATAATACAATGGAATGCTCGATCAGCTGTTGCTAACAAAAACAGCCTCCTCAACTTTTTAATAACCGAAGATATTGATATAGCTTTAATAAGTGAAACCGGGTTTAAACGGGATGTTGTTTATAGGTATAGAGGTTATAACGTAATACGCGAAGATCGGGATGACGGCGATTCCGGAGTTGCTATTTTAATTAAAACTGGCATTCCCTTTGAAAACATAAAAATTTAAAAAAATTATAGTAAAGAATTGCTTGCTTTTGGTATTAAAATCAACTATAACAAAAGTCATTAAACTTTACTATCTGTATATAGGTGTCCGAAAGCTAAAACTAACACCGAAGATTGGGATAAGTTATTTACTCAATTCAAACACCGTTGTATCATTGGAGGAGATATAAACGCACATAATTCTCTGTGGGGCTCATCTAAAAATGATAAAACAGGCCATCAAATTGTGAAGACAATTCAGAATCTAGATTATGTGGTAATGAATAATGGACAACCAATTTGCCAAACGAGACCAGGAAACACAGATTCCATGATAGATGTCACTTTTTGCTCACCTTCTCTCTTTAATAAAATTTCGTGGTCTGTAGATACTGATACTTTGGGATCAAATCACTTCGTTATAAGGGTTGTAATCGATATCTTGGGAACTGATGCGAATATCATTTATCCCAGCAGTAAGTGGAACATTAAAAAAGCCAATTGGTCATTATACTCTCAGTTTATTAAAACCTTATTAACTAACAACCCTCACGCCTACTCAGTCACGCAAGAAAAATATAATTTCCTTATTGACTGTATTATTGAAGCTTCTAAACAATCAATCTGCCAATAGAAATCATTTAAATGTAAACGTACTCCCCTCCATGGTGGGATTCGGAATGTGATGAATCCGTTGCGGAAAGAAAGAAAGCATTAGTAAACTACAAAAAAAAATCCTTCTCTTGAAAATTTTTGTAAATGCAAAGAAGTGAATGCTCGTGTCAAAAAATTCCTGAAATTAAAGGCCAAACAAAGTTGGGTTGAATGGTGTTCAAAATTAAATAAACAAACTCCATCTTGTCTTATCTGGAACCAAGCAAGAAAAATGAACAGGAAAAAAGTAAACTTTCCACTGCCTCTAAGTAACTCATGGGTAGACGACTTTTTTAATAAAATAGCTGCACCTCACGTAAATAACCAGATAGATGTAATGCCATCTGAAACTCTCTCATCTGATCAGAATCATTTTCTCTTAACACATTTTTCAAGAGCTGAATTAGAGTTTGCCCTAGAGAATCGCGTTAGTACCTCACCAGAATATGATGCAGTCAAATATCCTATGATACAAAATTTGCCAGATAACGCAAAAGAATTACTTTTAAATATATTTAACTAGATAATTATTGAGGGTAAAGGCATAATCGATTTTAAGCGTATTATAATTGTCCCTGTTCCCAAACCGGGAAAAAACCCTAAATTAGCTGAAGCTTACCGACCTATATCATTATTATCATGTATATTAAAGACTCTTGAACGGATGATTAAAATTAGGTTAGATTGGTGACTAAGGGATCAAAGTCCCTTACCCGCTAACCAACATGGCTTTAAGAAAGGTTATGGAACTTTAGATTCCTTAAAAACCCTTGTTGTAGACATTCGGAATAGTTTTTTCAGGAACAGTTATGTTCCTGCTTTATTTTTAGACATCAAAGGTGCTTACGACTCGGTATCTCTTACAATTCTCCAAGAAAAAATGATTAAATTTTTTCATATTCCAGCACAGTTTGCTTCTAACGTTGTGAACCTGTACACAAATAGGATAATTTATTTAAAAGACAATCATACTCTTATAGGACCTAGACTTAATAACAAAGGATTACCTCAGGGCTCCGTTTTGAGCCCTATTTTGTTTAACATTTACAAAGCAGATCTACACAACATCACTATTACTACAATGTTGCATTGAATATTGTACAATATGCTGACGATTTCTGTTTGTATACAGAACACAAAAAATATCAGCAATCCATTGAAAACCTGAATGAAGTGTACGGATTCTATCACAAATGGTTTATAGAAAATGGTTTCGAATTATCCTGCAATAAGTCACAAGTTTGTTTATTTACCAGACATAACTTTCCTAATGCCAGTACAATCAATTTAGGTGGGCACCAATTTTCCCTTGAAAATACAATTAAATATCTGGGAATGATACTCGACCAGAAATTGACCTGGAAGGTACACATTGATGACATGTTGAACAGATGCAATAAGGGATTAAACTTTCTTAAATCAATTAATAAAACTTGGTGGGGATCGGATGTTGAAGTAAGTTTATTATTTTATAAAGCTTACATACGATCTATTTTGGATTACGGAAGTGTTTTATATGGATCAGCAAGTAATGTACTACTAAACAAAATCAACCTTTTACAGAACTCAGCCTTACGAATATGTTTAGGAGCCATGAGATCCACTCCAGTACAAGCTTTATATTTGGAAGCCTTGGAACCTCCTTTAAATATAAGACGAAGGTTTTTGTCCAAAAAGTATTTAATGAAAGTACACTTACTGAACTCATCTCTATACGAAAAGATAGTCACTTTGAATTGCCATGACCTGACCAATAAATATTGGCAAAAAAAGAAATCTCCCTTATTTTGCGAAGCGTATAATCAAAATATAGCACTTTTAAAAAATATAGATAGAACGAACTACATATTCAAAAATTACTCTTCTTTCTTTTTACATACAAATATTATTAATACCAAATTATAGTGAAAATATATATTTAAATAAAAATATTGTTCTATCTATAACAAGCAAATACAAAGAGAAATAGCTCTATAAACAGATTCGTCTAAATCTCCAGATGGAACCGGATGCGCTTTTTTTATACCATCGGATCATATAGAAAAGAAATTCAAACTAAACCCGGAAACTTCGATTTATACTGCAGAGGCCATTGCAATATATGAAGCTTTATTATATGTAGCTGAAATTGATTTCGCCCATATTATAATTTTGTCGGACTCCTTGGCAGTGTTAAAATCCATTGGTAAATATGGACCACCAAACTTACAAGACTGCCCATACATTTATAGAATTAAACATATTATTCAAACTCTCTTAACCAAAGGAATCAATGTACATTGTCTCTGGATTAAAGCACATGCAGGATTTGAACATAATAAATATGTCGACTTATTAGCCAAAGAAAGCATTGTAACCGATACTGATATTTTACATAAAGTAACGTTTTCTGACAGTATTGTTTCTTGCAAGTAACATTGCTTCGAGAGTGGAGCTACCAGTGAAAGGAATACTCTTTTGTAAACCAAAATAGATACTCGATAATTCAGCCAGATATTCCCAAATTCCCTTGGTACAAGTCTTTTAGAGCTTCCAGGAGGCACATAACTTCCATTATTAGAATACGTTTTGGACACGCATGTTATCCAAAGCACTTATTTAAAATAAAGGTTTTGGATGATGACAAATGTGAGCATTGTGGAGAGAAAAGTGATTTAGATCATATATTTTTTGGTTGTTCTAAAAACAGAGTCTACTCATCCAAACTTATAAATGATTTATTAAAATATAAAATAGCAGCTCCTTGGAATAAGCTACATTTATTATCACTTGGCTCTGTAGATATTTACAACTCTTTAATAAAATTTTTAAAAGATAGCAAATTATCATTATAATTCTCTAAAAATTATTTAATTAATCTTGTTACCTTTGTTTTAAACCATTTGTATAACTTCCTCCTCTCCGTGACCTAGTGTTGTTATGTCTTATATAAATTAATGCCTTGATAGGTCCCTAGGCGAGAAGAGTGTGTCCCTGTTCTCCTAATATCGATGTAATCTTCTATCTTAATAGGGCATTTAGGTAAATAATTATAATGATGACTGTCTTAGTTCTTTTGTGTCTGGCTGTATGACGATAGTCTAAGCCAAAAAAAAAAAGTACAGTATTACAGTAAATTGTAAATCAGCCCTAAGGTTATTGTACCAAATAGGCAGAAAGAAATTTTTTCTGATCCAAAACCAGATAAAAAAAAGTTTGTCAGCGCCGGAGTTAGACAAATGGGGCAAGCATAACAACAGGCCTACTAGACTTGATCCAGATGTAAAAAAATATGTTATGGAACATATTGCTTTGTATAATTAATGGATTCGACCGTTACTTGATGGAAATTCATTTTATGTAAAAATAAAACACTGAAAACTTTGTTTTCAAACTTCCACAAAATTTATTTTAAATATTATCACTACAGCTGTTTCGGCTGATTGCCTTTCTCAAGTGATCTATTTTGGCTTGGGTTTACAAATTTATAGTCTCTAATGAAATAGGTTGAGGAGGGGAGAACTGTTTGTCTCAAGTTGGTCATTCAGAATTATATCTGTGTTTTTTAATTTGTTGATTTCCATAGATTCTAACAAAGATAGCTTAAGGCCTTTATTTTGAATGTGAAGAATTTTAAATATATTAATATTAGAAGAGCAATGGAATCGAGAGGTTTGGAGGAGGAGCATGCCTTGGACCGAGAGGATTGGCGGAGGAGGACGGGAATACGGCGATAGCCGTCTCCAAGATGTATTCTATTTACAAATTGGATCCTGTAATATATATATATATATATATATATATATATATATATATATATATATATATATATATAATATATATATATATATAAGAATTTTAAATTTGTCATAAAAGAATGATTATGATCTAGAAGGTGAAGTGCGTGTGTCGAATCTGTTTTTCTATTCTTGAAAGCCCTTTTATGTTCTGCTATTCGTTTATCAAAGTTTCCACCTGTTTGACCGATGTAAGTTTTTGGGCAGTCGCCACATTGAAGTTTGTACACACCACTATTTAAGTGTTTTTTATTTTGGCTCTTGTTATTTTTAATATATTTGCCTAGGTTGTTATTTGTTCGGAAAGCTGGTGTTATTCCTTTCTTTTTTATGTGTTTGGCAATTTTTGTTGTTATTTTGCCTGTACATATAATCAAGCAGAAGGTACTGGGTTTTTTCTCCCTGGTGGTGGAAATACAAATTTCAGGGCTTTCTTGTGTAGTTTTTGATTTAACATTTTAATAATTGTTTGTTCGTTGTATCCGTTGTTTACTGCTATTTGTTTAATTATATTTAATTCTGTCTCAAAGTTGTATTTTGACATCGGAATTTCTGTTAATATATGTAACATACTATGGTAAGCTGCCAGTTTATGTTGTGTTGGATGGGATGGCGAATTGTGTATAGTCGTGTCAGTATGGGTAGGTTTATGAAATATGGAGAAGTCATGTTTGTTTTGAAGTCTGCTAATTTTTAAATCTAAATTTATGGATTGATTTTGTTCTGTTTCTATTGTAAATTCAATATGACTATGAAGTGAATTAATATATGATAAAAATTGGTCGAGTTGCCTGTTAGTTCCTGTGAAACATACCAGTACGTCGTCTACGTATCTCCACCAATATAAAAACTGTTTGAATACGGGATGTTTGGAAATCTTTGTCTCTAGATGATCCATAAAAATATCTGATAACAATGGGCTTAGAGGATTACCTATTATAAGTACTGCACTGTTATTTGTATATATTTTATTATTAAATTCAAAGTATATTCAAAGGTTTATGCAAACTTCAAGAAGGTGTAAAATTTCAGATGTAATTATTGGATTTGTACTATTTTGGTCTAAAAGGTTTTTTACTAGAATAAAAGTTTTTGTAGGAGGGACACTAGGAAAAAGATTTTTTACGTCAAATGAAATTAATGAAGGTAAACTAAATTCACGAACAAATACTTACAATGTCGGGATAGTATTATGAGGTTTTTTTCCTGGTTTTTCCCTCATAATTTACTATGGAATCACTAACAGGAGAATTTTACTGTCATCATGTCATGTGTTTGTCTTTTTAAAGACGAATTACATGCTATGATTTTTTTCTGACGGATATTCTCAAGTTAAAGTTGATTTCATGTAATCGAATGAACTATCTTATAAGTAAAGTCGTCCCAGGAGCGCAACTGAACAATATTGGCAATATTATTTTAAAGTCGTCTACTTTAAAATGCATAATGTATGTCTGAATTGTCAATATAAATGAGTCAGATAAAATTAAATTATTAGAAGAATCTTTCACTATGTAACAAAAAACAAAATTTGTTTAATTTACTGTTTGTATTTTGAGAACGATTTCCGAAGTGGAAATTGAAACGTCGATAAACGTATTTTTAAGTTTAATTGTGGCTTATTCTCAATAGATTCTAGATTAAAAATTTGAGTTTTTTTAACAGTTTCTTGTAAAAATGCAACCAAAAAAACTTTAACCTGGATTATCTCATCTTCAGTTATTTGTAACATAGCACCTTGACCTTCCAAGCACTTCAATTCTCATAATTTTGTTATTTGGAGAATATTTTTTTGTTATTTTATAAACATTGCGGATTTTTAATTAGACAATTCAATATTTAATTTGGCGAAAAACACTCTAAAACATTTTGCTTCATTCATCATTTATTTTTAACCGGATACTTCATCTCCCAACTTGCTATATCACCCTTCCAATTTATTGAAATAACTTATTAATAAATTATTGCATCCTTAGGGTGTGTTGAGGGCACGAATCTCCTGGGAGACGACCCTGCGTAGGGAGTCCTAAATAAAGTTCTTACTTTCAATTTATCGACGAAATTTCCGAGAAGATAAGATAATTATGATAATATATTTGCAATTTTGTCAAAATGTCAGTTTATCTAAGATGTTACCGGGATATTCTAGGTGATGAAGAGAACCGGAACACACGGGTATAGGAGTTAGCACTCGTTAGTGCTCTTGTGCTCTGGTTAAAATAGCTTTCGGTCCTTTAGGAGAAAATTATATACCTACCAGCCATTAGTATGTATTTTAAAACATTAAAATCCTATTATAGTTTTTGTAACTAATGATTTTAAATACTTATTTTTTAAATCGACAAAAATTTGTTGTAGAAAGTTTTTAAGACAAAACTGTATATTTTGCGATCATTGTGTGATCTAAAATTACTGGGATTAATAAAATAAGACTACTTGTTTTAATGTGCGGTTAACTCAATTATTCTACTTTATAAATCTGATTTTATTCCACGGCATATATTAAAAATATAAGCATATATTAAAAATAGAATCATTGGAAAGTAGATGTGAGGGATGTAGGTTGAATCTTATTGGAATTTCACGTAATAATACAAAAAAACAAATCACTTAAACTAAAACTGTATTGAAGTAAAAAATAGCACATTTAAAATATTTGTAAACGATCAATGTAAAAATAGCGTCGTTGGCGTACTGGTGTTGTGTTGACTCGAGTTGAGCGTGGACTGTAACTGACTTCTCCTCCGCTACTTGCATCCCCTCTCGAGGGGTGTACTTAACTTGAGGTGTAGTATACGGGGTTGCTCGAAAGTTTTAATATTTAAGTCTAAAGTTTTAACAGTAGACACGACTCGTTTAATCTCCACAAGAAGGTAAAAGAGGCAGTAGGAATGTACAAACCCAAGAGATCAGGACATATGACTGATAATCATGGCTACCCGGTAATAGATATTGAACAAACAAAGAATATATAGAAGAGATTCGTTAAGAAGAAATTCGATGACGACAGAGATAACACCCAGACAACTATGGAATACGATACAGGACCACCAATCGCTCAAGGCGAAGTCAAAGGTGCAATTAAAGCAACCAAAGAAGGTAAAGCACCAGGGCCCGACAACTTTCATTCTATACTCATACATTTCATACATTTATTGCTACACCTAAAAAACCCAATGCAAAAAATGCAAAGAGCATCGTATTATCAGTCTAATGAGCGACATTATTAAGACCTTCTTAAAGATAATACACAGAAGAATTTATCAGAAATGCGAGTCACAGATCTCACGAACGCAGTTTGGATTCAGGGATGCGTTAGGTACAAGAGAAGACCTGTTCGCGGTTCAGGTAATATTCCAAAAGTGCAGAAACGTCAACAGCGATATTTATGTATGCTTTATCGACTACCAGAAAGCTTTCGACAGAATCAAGCACGATAAGCTCATGGATATACTAGAGGCAACTGGTCTGGATGACAAAGACCTTCGAGTAATCAAGAACATATTCCAATTATTATACAACCAATCAGCAACCATTCGAGTGAAAGACCAACTAACAGAGGAAAATGCAATAAAGAGAGGAGTACGACAGGGCTGCATACTCTCTCCCCTATTTAACGTCTATTCGGAACACGTCATGAGCCAGGCCTTAGAGCATATCGAAGAGGGTATTCTCATAAATGGTGAGCGCCTGAATAACATCAGATATGCAGACGAAACCATCCTCTTTGCAGAGAGTTTAGAAGGTTTAAAGACACTAGTAATGCAGTTGTGGAGAATCAGTGAGGAGTATGGGCTTGATTTTAACATCATGAAAACCAAGTACTTGGTCATCAGTAAGAAGCATATTCCACCCAGACAATTACTAGTAGATCAGCAACAAATACTCCAAGTGCCCCGTTACTACTATTTAGGAACCACCATAAACGACCAATGGGACCACATAGTTGAGATAAAACAGAGAATTGAAAAAGCCAGGTCAGCGTTTGTCAGAATGAGCAAGATATTTAAGAGCCACGACCTACCCTACAAAAATCCGTTTATTGAGATGCTACGTGTTTATAGTGCTGCTCTATATGGTTGAATCATGGACACTAACCGAGGCATCCATGAGAAAACTCGAGGCGTTTGAGACGTGGTGTTATAGACGGATACTGAGGATCTCCTGAGTGGACCGAGTAACAAACATTGAGGTTCTACGTCAGATGGATAAGACATGTGAAATTATATCCACATTGAAATAGCGCAAGCTAGAATATCTTGGACATATAATGCGAAACGACCATAGATATAACCTGCTGTCACTTATACTACAGGGAAAGGTCTACGGAGAGAAGGGACCAGGAAGAAAAAGAATATCTTGGCTCCAGAATTTACGAAAATGGTTTTCTTTGATGGTATAAAAGTCAAATATCGAACACAGTAATTAATTAAATCTTGCCCAAGTACTTTCGATCAATAGATCATCCTCAGGGGCATTTCGTCAGTTGTTGCCTATACGACATGAGCAGAATGTCATACATGTAAATTTGGACATAACAATACAATACACAAAGACAAACAAACACTTTATTTATTAAAATGGTTTTCCTTGACCACTTCAGGACTATTTCGAGCTGCGCTCAATAAAGTTAGAATTGCCATGCTAGTTGCCAACATCCGTAACAGATATTCACCACAAGAAGAAAGAATTTATTAAAAATTTAAAATGCCGGATAAGCGAAGAATTCGAACTTCAGGTCAACACCAAAAAAACACAAAGAATGATCGTAGACAGAGCAAATAATAATCTACCGGACATACAGCAAATGGCGAACAGTTTTGAAGTGGTAGAGAGAATTGTATACTTGGGCTTCCTGATAAGCAACAATGGCGATAGCTCTTTATAAATCAAACGTAGACTAGCAATGGCCCGAACTGCAAACAATAGCAGGGAATACTAAGCTCAGGTTGGTCAATGCCGTTATTTTTCCATTACTACATACGCAGCTGAAACATGGACACTCGAAAAAAATCGATAGAAATAAGATTAAAGCCTTCGAAATGTAGGCCTATAGAAGAAATTTACACATGCCACGAAAACGAGTATACCTAATTTACTTCGGCCATATGGATATGGAGCGTTCCACGTTAAGAAAATAACATTGCGGAGATAGGGCCATGCATTTTTTATGGACGATAGAAGCGCGGCAATGCCACGACGAACACAAGCACGATTCAGGGTTGTATTATTTATATTTTCCAAGACCAAGAGAAAAATCTCCAACACGATGGGTGTACCAAATGAAAACTCTGGTAGGAAAATCCCTACATAAAGCCGTCCATATGGCACAGGATCGCAGTATACCTTAAATGTCTTGTGTACCGATACAAAATAACGAAGATTTATTTGAAGACTATTTTTTAATAGCTGTGACCATCTAACTCAGGAATTTTCAAATATTCGTTAAATCCTATTACATTACACGTTAATGTCCCTCTATTTTAAGCTGTTAAGTATTGTGGATCTAAGGCTCCTTTCGCACACAGATTGTCATTCTGTTTGGTAAATGGTATCACATGACATCTTGCAGGTTTCCAAAGGACCAATACGTGTATGTGGCCTTTATAGATGCTGATAATTTTGATTTTTCTTCTTCTTCTTCTTGTTCTTCTCTATAAGCAAATCTGCTTGTACATTGGCGGATTAACACCTCTATAGAAGGTTGTCACTCCAACCTTTGCGCGGTCGTCCAATACTTCTTCTGCCGATTGGTGACTTATCTCTTGCTATTTTGACGACACAGTCTCCTCTATTTTGCTTATGTGGTTATGTGGTTAAACCGATGCACCGATGCGGTACATTGGTTTTTTCATATGTTTCTTTGTAGTACATATGGTTATATATAGTGATATAATTTATATCACATTTAAATGCTTAGATTTATATATTTTATAAAATATATTTTAGTTAATTTATTATTTTAGCTTCGAAAATCCTTGTATTAGGTGTTACGTATTGTTATTTCGAGGAACTATATCTCACGACTCATCGGCTTAGTAAATTCGCAGGTCTAAAGAGTGATTGCAGAATACATTGTTTATTCAGCGGTTACACGAAATGTGAATTTATCATACAGGAAAGCTGTACGAGTCAATGATTCGAGTTAATCGATTGACCTTACATAAGTAACACTGCAGCATACTTGCAATGATGTTGTTCTTTACTACATGGGCATCCCAATTCCAGGGAATTAAACAGATATTTAGCTTATGAGCATTTTAGCTTTACACATTATAATAATTGCAATTTTTTTAATACAAATTTCTACACTGACCAACTTGATAATCATATAACTTATTGATCTAAGAATCTATCCATATACTATAGACCTTACAGATCGCTTTTGACTCCTTACGAGTTTGTAAAAAATCGCAGTAAAATTTGTAAATTAAAATAGAGTAAATATACAGATATGGCATTTATATAGGGGTAAATTTAGGAAAAAATATGAGAAAATTTAACACTCGCTATTACGTAATGATAACGACCAACTAGACGCCTTCATCTCTTTTATTGAGGTAATTCTGGCGTTGTTCCATATCTATGGCTTCTCGGAGAATTCTCTGGTTTATAAAAACAGATGTGAACTATTGTTCTGGTGTTTTCAAAATCAATTTTGTGACCTGTATGAAGGTGGTAACCTAAAGCTTAAATTAAATCGGAATCTAGAACAGAAATGAAATGTTCATAAATTATATTTTGGATTCTGCGATTAGTTTGGCCTATGTAAGATCCTAGAAAAATGTAGTCTTTGACTGATCGGAGAAGAGAAGTTTTTCTTGAGGGTAAAATGCGATTAGTTTGGCCTATGTAAGATCCTAGAAAAATGTAGTCTTTGACTGATCGGAGAAGAGAAGTTTTTCTTGAGGGTAAAATATTGTCTGTATTTTTCTTGATTTGACGAATTTATTGATTTTGTCAGTGACGTCTTATGAGAGTCTAAGAGTTGAGATTTAGCGAAAGATTTATGCCTGAAGATGCTCATATTGACGTGACTTTTTTAATAACCACTTTGGATGAAGTTTTGTTTAAATAAGAAAGCTCAGAGGATCTATTTGCATTATCGTAAAGGTTTATTGTTCTGGAAACAAAGGTATTAATGGCCTACTTACTTTGTGAAGGTATGTGATGAAAGTTAGTAGTTCAATAGCTACTCTTAGTAGAACGAGTGGTTTTGGATGGGTTTTTGGTATACAGAGTGATAAAAACCTTGGGACTGTTTTCGCCTTATAAGATCGTCGGAAAACAGTAGGGATGAACCAGTTTCCATATTTATAGCGAACTGAAAACTAGCATGTATACCACTCAGATGGGTTTGAGAAGATACTAAAGAATCCTTGCTATGACGAATGTATTCATTGCATTGTAATGACAGATGACTTTCAAATGTTTCACATAAAAATTAAAGTTTGTTTTATGTCAACAGGAAGAGAGATTCTACTTATGATGAGTTTTTGTTGTTTTTTCTAGATTGGTTGTTGGATTATTAGACGTTTGTTTGTAATCTGAAGTAATAATGAGATTTGAGAGTTTACTCTAGACTGAATTAATTTGTAAAAAAGTCATTGAGATTAAAAAGCTTCTCAATGATCCCAATAAGAAAAACGACGGCACCCGGTTGCCTTTGACACGGAGACCTCTTCTAAAGAAAATATCATTTGCTCCACCCACCAGTCTAATTCCTATTACCTGGAATCTTAAAGTAAACCCCTACCAAAAAGCCAGGTTATTGAAGCACGTCATCATCGACGATATAAATGAACAGTCCCAAATCAAGCAGTAGTAGTACAATGAATAGAGAACAGTGTAGTGAAGACATCTAAGGACGTCAAAGAAAACATCAGAGATGATGTAGAAAGTTTGGAGTGGTGAAAATAGATGTTGTTTAACCCGAAAGCCTGATGGGTTTATTAATTTTTGTAATATTATTAATCCTAACTTTAGCTTTAATTTTATTAGCTTTTTGAAGATATATAATATAAGGAATAGTACAAAAGTTTATCTTCCAGTTCAAGATAGTCTCAGTATTGAATAGTCGCAATACGAACACTACCTTGTGTAAATAATTAATGTTTCCTGTATAAGATAGAAAATACGTTACATTTTTTCGTACCAAGTCCTAACCTAGGCAACATGTCTCGCAGTAAAATTCATTACTGTTTTTACCAACTACTTACAATTAAAAAATGTGAGGTTTAGTGGGACTTGGTTAATTAATATTATTGGACTGTTACCAGTAATTAGTTACCAGTTACTAACTAGTTACCAGCTGAAGTCTGTTTGAAGAGGTCTACTCTCCGGATGCTGGTACTCACGTAAGGCATGGGTGTATGTTACTTGAAGTAAAATATAATAAAATATTAAACATCGATAATTTTTAACAACAATATATATAATCTTTGGTAACCTTATTTACTTTAAAGGGTTTTTACCCTAATATTTTGGTGGTTCAGGCATGTTAACCTGCTTTTAACCTGATGATGGTATCCCGAAAACATTTGTTAATTTGATGTAGCCCTTTTAAGGTTATTTTAAATATACCAACTTGAATTAAAGGAAAATTATTCAGTGTCTTAAAAAAGTTGCAGGTGGTCTCTTACAATTACATTATTCTTCTTCATGCTAAATATTACAGGTATTATTATACAGCCTTTATTTATCACGTTAACTGCTGGACATAGGCCTCCCTTAAACTCCTAAACATAGCACACCAGAAATATATGAAAATTCTTCAGAAAGAACTGATACATGGACATTTGGAATATCGACAAAAAATTATTACTCTTCCAGTAAATTTAAAGAACCGTATACAGGAAATTTTCTCTACTGTCTTTTGGATGTGTACTCCAAACCCTAAACCTTCCGACAACCAGACTCCCAGATATTTAATTGATTTAACCGGTGCAACCTCCACACCTTCCACTATAAAACAAAGAAAAGATCTTTCCCGGGTCCCTTTGAGAACTAACACCTCAGTTTTCTGAGGTGCTAGCTGTAGATCGTTCTCTCTGATCCACCACTAATGCGACGCAGGGCTGTATTAGCCGCATTAGCTAATAAACGTGCTATTATTTGGCAAATATACGAAAAGGTTTCAGAATCTTAGATGATCAGAAAGATCAGAAAGATCAGAGAGAGCGCGCATTCGGAGAGTAAAAGAGGGAAGACGTAAACGCTCGGTTTGGTGATAAGGTACAGTCTTCCTAAAAAGTTTTTTTTAATGCAAAAATTTAAATACTAAAAAACATTTGGATAAAATACAAATTATACAAATACCTAGTATGGAGTCATTAACAAGAAATATTTTTGTTGAATTTGATGTAATCCATTAATGTCTTTTTAATCGTAATCAACTTATAGAGGAAGGTAGGTATTATTTAAAAAATACGTCAAACATTTATTTTTTATTAATTAGCTTTTCTCCTTAATGGTTTACATTTTAGATGTATTTACACTAAATAAGTAAACAATAATAATGAAATAAAACTATAAATAAAGTAAATAGTTTTATTTACAAAATAAAAACAAGTAAACATAAAAGAAGGTAATTATAACCAATAAAGTTTATTAAATAATGTGAAAATATGACTACTGTTATTATTGTTTTAATGATAGATTTCAAAGCCAAAAAAAATTACAATGTTAGTTACAAATTTATTATAAACCAATAATAATAAAAATACTACAGTAAAAACATCTACTTTAGCTGGATTTAATAGTAACCTCACGACTATGGCAGATTTCGAGGATATTACAGGCGCATTTGATAATGTTAACCTAGATGTTTTAACGAACAAATTAATTTCAATTGGATCTCTTAAACAATCATTAGCGAACTTTATAACTAAATACTAACTGTACACAAACGAAATGCATTTAAAAATAAATCAAGTAATGACTACACCTAGAACTATAAACCTTGGACTCCCCTAAGGCAGTAATTTAAGTCAAGTTCTGTTTTACTGCATTCAATGGATGTCAGTATTAAACTAGTAAAAGTATTATATTTACAGATTGCAAAAGTGTCGTAGAGAGACTAAAAAATATATGCGCGTCCAAGAACATAAATCATCTAGAAGCCATTTAATTAAAAAAGGAGAGGTTATGGGGTAAAAAATTATGTAAAAAATAAAATTAAAAAATACAGTAAAAAATTAATTGAGGTTAATTGGGTATACAGCTGATTGAAAGCCAAGTGCACTCTGTTCAACAGTTCATTATATTTCGACAATTTTCATTGGGATCATCAGATGAGAGCTACAATTATTTAAAAACATAGTAAAATACATTCCATAATTGTTTGTTGTTTATATTATAATTATTAAATGTATTTTACCATGTTTTTAAATAATTGTAGCTCTCATCTGATGATGCCAATGAAAATTGGCGAAATGTAATGAACTGTTGAACAGAATGCACTTGGATTTCAATCAGCTGTATACCCAATTAACCTTTACCCCTTTTTCATCTACCAGATTAGCTGTTATTTTAGATAATATATATATATATATATATATATATATATATGTGTGTGTGTGTGTGTGTGTGTGTGTGTAAACAGAGTAAAAGCCTTAGAAATGGACAGAAAAGAAAATTTTAAAATTTCGCGAGGATAGAACAATAAGAAATAATGATTAAGAAGAGTAAAGTGTTTACAGAGGCTCAACTCCTAAAAAATCACTATCAGACTCAAAATTTTCATCACTGAAAACACTACTACTGTCTTTGTCAAGATTAATTATTATTTCATCTAAAACTAAATCAAAAACAGGTTCTTTTTCCCTAAAAAATTGTTCAAAACTTTTAGCGTGTTAACACCGTTTTTTCCACTCTTCATTTAAAAATGTTTAAAAAAATCCATCGCAAAAACGATCCACAGAACTAAACTTAAAGTCAACGTTTTTATCGGCCACGTATTTCTTAAGAGCTACCAATACTATTCTATGGGGTTGAGATCTGGATGATACGGAGGCAGCCGTAGTACCGAATGACCACTATTACCCAGTATTCTGTCAATTTCATACACCTTAAATCTGGGTTTATGGATTTGTACAATGCTGTAAAGATCTACTTTTAACATATCTTCTGAGAAAGGCAGATTGCATTGTATTAGCCACTCTTTGATTACATTTTTCGTTGAACTCATATTAGGATACTTTTCAACTTGCACGTTGTGATAAGAAGCATTGTCAACAACCAGGACACTACGTGGAGGAAGATTAGGAATAGGCGTTTCCTGAAGCCATTTTTTTAATTTTCGTAATTCATAAATTTCAAATAAGCATTTTTCACCAACCCGTTTTCACCACCTGCATGCACTATTATCAGTCTCTGACCTTTTGAAATCGGAGCACGTAATCCCTCATTGGAATTGTCGCTCCCATGTATATGATAGGACGCTTCCTTCTCGGTATTGTTTAAGATCTCGAAGAAAGTTACGTCTTAACTGTTGGATTTCCGGTTTTTCCATTAAAAGTTTTTTATTATTTTTTGTTTTTCTCCAACGAAACCCTATATCCCTCATTGCTTTTCTGAATGATTCACGCGAACCGTTGTAGTTGTACTCAGTGGCAAATTTTCTATGTATTCGTCGTAATGTTGGAACTTGTTTTTCCGTAGTACAAACAAAAATTAATAATAAATCGACGAAGCACCCCTTTGTCGCACTCATCCAACTTAGATTTTAAAGCCGATTTATTTCTTTTTTTATTTGGAGTACTAAATGTTGATGCAGTACCATCTTCGATGCACTTCATTTCCTTTAAATGGCTTATATGGTGAATAAACTTACACCTGTCGCTCTTACAACACGTAATTGCACTTGTTTTAAGTCTATAAGATGCACGTTGTCCCTTGCTTCTTGTTGCATAAAATGCATGACATTTGCTACAATTTCTCAGCTTTGACCGGACAAAACTTTTCGATTTAATTTTGATTTAAATTCCATTATACGTCACTCACTATCTCCCTGACAAGACGATGTACAGTGGACGCCTACGCAGAAATGCACAGCACCTTAAGGAGAAGAATACGTCACTGAGACCCACTATTCTTTCAGAAAACTGTGCCGCAGACTGTACCGACCGTCCTTTACACGTTGAAGTGTTGACTTCAACTGGTATATTTCCGATAAATTTAGTGCGCATCAGGTGGGCGTGGTGATCGTAAGATTTTCAAACTTCTTCCTAAGTTTGACAACGTGTACCTTGAGATGAGCGAAAGACGGTTTAGATTTTTAATAAAGTGCCTCAGATTTGATGATATCAGAACCATCAATTAACAAAATAAAAGAAGGGACATAGATAAACTAGCACCAATAAGGGAAATCTTTGAAATATTTGTAGCTAATTTCCAAAAAAAATTCAGTGCAAGTAAATTCTTGACTATAGACAACAACTATTGGCTTTTAGGGGTCGCTGCAGTGTTAAACAATATATGCCTAGTTTTCTTGTCAGATATTGAATCAAGATGTTCGCTTTAGTGGATGCAAAGACTTTATACACATTTAATCTCGAAACCTACGTTCTAACATAAGCCAAAGGACCATAAAATCTAAGTCATTCTTCTGAAGATATAGTTCCGAGGTTAGTACACCCTGTAGAAGGAACAAACCGTAACATAACTGGAGACGATTGGTTTACCAGTGTGCCACTAACAAAATAACGTAAAATACCACCAGAGTTCTTACCTAAAAAAAATAGCGAAGAACGAACTTCCCTTTTTTGTTTTCAGAAAAATTTCACCATGGTTTCCTATTGTCGTAAAAAAAATAAGGCTATTGTATTCATTTCTTACAGTGTAGCATACAATGTAGCAAATACAATGTAGCAAGAAACACAAATCGGTGGCCCATGGTCATATTTTATGATCTGCTAAATATGTCTGCGATAAATGCCCGCTGTGTATTTAAAGGTAATAACATAATAGGTAAAGAAATAATAAATAAGACTTACTTACAATCAATTTAATTTAACTATCAGATGACCGGTTTCGCTTTCTACAATATGCAAAGCATCCTCAGGTCTCGATACAAAGTTAAACAAATAATGCCGGTACTCTATTAATTGATGGATGGTAGAACATGGTTGAAACTACTATGTATTGTTGAATGGAGAACTCAATTCTATTATTGCAGTTGTTTGACAGTAAACGGGAAGTTCTTGAGGAGATAGATTTGATCCAATGAAGAAGAGATATGTGTGTGATTGTTTGTTAAATGAAAGTGATATAATATACCATTTTGTTATTAAAAGCTATTTATACTTATTCGAGAGATATATTTTTGAAATGTGTGTTATTTATTGAGTAATTGTTTTATGAAGGTGACAGTTTTATGACAATGAATAAGTTTAGATGTAAAATTGTGTGGGTGTGCAATTATTTTCCAACTTGTAGTTATCAAATTGCTTTGATAAAGTTCTATTGGCAATTAGTAAATTATTGAAAAGTCAAGTAAATAAAATATTAAAACACAAACAATTAAGGACAAGTTAAACACACTAAAACAGAAAACACTTAGAAGGGACGAAACAAACATTGAATTTAAAAGGGGGAAGGGCTTTAATGCACTACATCTCAGTCTTGGACACAATTGTGCTTTTAAATTCAATGTTTGTTTCGTCCCTTCTAAGTGTTTTCTGTTTTAGTGTGTTTAACTTGTCCTTAATTGTTTGTATTTTAATATTTTATTTACTTGACTTTTCAATAATTTACTAATTGCCAATAGAACTTTATCAAAGTAATTTGATAACTACAAGTTGGAAAATAATTGGACAATCACACAATTTTTACATCTAAACTTATTCATTGTCATAAAACTGTCATCTTCATAAAACAATTACTCAATAAATAACACACATTTCAAAAATATATCTCTCGAATAAGTATAAATAGCTTTTAATAACACAATGGTATATTACATCACTTTCATTTAACAAACAATCACACACATATCTCTTCTTCATTGGATCAAATCTATCTCCTCAAGAACTTCCCGTTTACTGTCAAACAACTGCAATAATAGAATTGAGTTCTCCATTCAACAATACATAGTAGTTTCAACCATGTTCTACCATCCATCAATTAATAGAGTACCGGCATTATTTGTTTAACTTTGTATCGAGACCTGAGGATGCTTTGCATATTGTAGAAAGCGAAACCGGTCATCTGATAATTAAATTAAATTGATTGTGAGTAAGTCTTATTTAATATGTCTTTGCCTATTTAAAATGGACTCACACAAGCAACACATTCATGATTTGTAATAACATAAATGAAAAAGTTTCAAGATGTGACTTTCATTGAAAACTTAGCATGGGAACTAATCAAACCCCAAATTGAATATAGATCAACTATATCTTTCCTGGCAAAAGAACTTAGATGGCGAGCTCCCATACTACTCGGAGTTCAAGAAGTTGTACTTCCTCCCCCTAATATTCAACAAGAAGGTCAAAGATGTGGCAAATTTGCATGTAAGGATCATCTCAGGAATATTTACACTGGATGTTTGACGGACTAAAATTGTGTCATTTTTACCATTTAATAGTTTTGTTTTTGGATTACTTTTTTATTTTATTCTTTGTTACTCATCCCTATTGGTCATTTTATAAGTTCAAAAATATAAAAGTTTTGTGTTTAGTACTAAACTGAATTTATTTTTGTAACCGTTTTCATTTATATGCGAATAAAGACACAAAAAAGAACAACCTCGTTTTTAATTTTACCACTGTAAAAATTACCAAAGTTAAGGAACAAAGTATATCTAGTATCAAGTAGAGACATAAATAAACATGTATTTAACCATTATTTGTTAAATTTGTCTAAATTCGGTATTATAAAATAAAAAATATTGGCCTACGTTCGTAGACGGTGCTACTAAACTCGTCAGCAAAAAGTATTTAATTTTTTATTAAAATTGACTTCACTAATAATTAACTGTAGATAATAGTTGCTCGTGAATACGATCCTTAGTTTTAATACAATTCGCTGTTACCGCAGAATCCTATATTTAAGGAGTGGTAATCTTTTTATTATAGAGGCATAGAGATATTGGCGTTGATCTAAAGTTAACAATTAAAGTTTTATACTATTCGAATTGCAACTGCAAGTGTTATCTTCAGTTCGGTCCTGCATTTGAGGACAGAAAGGACTTGAAGTGTCTTTGTCTTGAACATGTGGCAGCTGGGCTGGGCACAAGTGTTCCTTATTACGGCTGACATTTTATGGTCCTAACAAGATGGCTTTTCAAATCTCTATAAGAATGGCGAGTCTCGTTTTATATTCTGCCGTTTCCTGTGAGGTACAAGAATTTTCATAACAAGCTTATATCTCAAAGGAGAATAAAATTTGCCCAACTATTCTATACAAAGGATAACAAATTTTATTAGACTTTGTAAAATTCTTTTAACCATTGTTTTGTGCACTCTTTATAACATGGAATTAATCAGGCCAGAGGTTTTATTAAAAATTTTTGTAAGAGCGTATGTTCTGCATATTATTCCAGAGCGGGATATTAATTAAAACTGCACAACTCAGTTTCATTTATTATTTAGTATTTAATAGTATAGGTACCAGATTGGTAAAATGTATGTATGAAGGGTATGATGCATTTATAAAATTAAAATAGACATATAAGAGACAGGAAACTAGATACCGGAAAAGAAGTAATCTTGACATTTGTATAGTTAACCCCTTAACGAATCATTTAATTTGTCAAAAAGTCACAAAAAATTTTTTTTTATGAATGCACTAATTTTTTCACTTCTTACAGAATTCAAAAATGTTATATAATGTTGATTTTTGCTTTGTTTCATTTATTTTTTTTAGCTGTTGAAGCTATGTATAATAACTATCCCGAGATATCTCGTTGGCGGATTTTTGGTTGGATAAATAAAACTTGCGAGCAAAAGGTTTTGTTGTCTACCTTACCTAGAGCATTGTTTGTTTGTTTTTCATCTAAAGTCATTCCCATCAAACTAGACAACAAAAGTTTTTATGTATAGTTTGTTTCACGAAAGATGGTTGAGTGCTTAATGGTTACCTGAGTTGATCCTATTGTTTATACAAGAGTCTCTCAATAAACTACCGAAGTACACAGGGTCGCACTTCAGAAAGTTTGTTTTTTAATATATTTCATTGGTAGCTGTGTAATACACGATTATAAAAATTTATTAAATTATTTCATATGGTATTTTTAGGTTGTTCAAGTGAATATACTTGATAATTGAACAAGTTTTAACATGAGGAAAGTAGTTTTTTTGTTCTACGTGAATAATTGTAGTATATTTATCTAAATTCAGAAAGGTACCTTTCTTCACACTTTTTACAGGCTTAGAACTGTGTTAATCAAAAACAAATGTAGCATTTGAAGGGAAAAGCAAAATATTAAAGTGTTTGTTGGGTATAAACATATTCACAATTCATACATAATACTTACATAAAACAAAATGTGTAATATAGAAAACAATAATATTATGCGTAATTAAGTAAACACAAACCTTTCTACTACACTCCAAACAAATAGCATTTGAGCAACGCACACATTTAGAATATGTGTTCCTCATTTTTGATGATGGACAAATGCTATACAATTTTATTTTGGGAAGCTTTTCATCTGAAACATTGTCGACAGGTACTTCGGGATTTATTCCCAAAAAATCTCTATCTGCTTTTAAAGTTTCGGGGAAAATTTGTTTTAAGTCTTTGCCTTAGATGAGACTAAATTAGTTCAACAGCCAAATCTTTTACAAATTTAAAACGTGGAAGTAATTTATTATCTTTGTAACAAAGATAAAGGATGTAACTGTTGACTGAACTTATATTTATAAGTGTATAAAATACGGCTAAGGGCCAACGCCTTGTCCGGCGGTTTGCACTATAATTGGCACACTTCATGTCTAAAACATCAACTCCCGATTTTGTACTGTTATAGTATCGAATTATTTTTGGTTTTCCTAACTCATTGTCTTTAACAGCTCTATTTTTTTGGTGCATATGATATCAAGGTTATGTCATTGGAGAAACCATAGAGTGTTGTACCAATTTCCCTACTTTTGTTAGCCTGGAATTCCAAAGGAACTTCTTGCTTATTTTTTTTACTGTACCCACATATGTGAGGTGACGTTTTTGCAACTCTGTAACTAACTCTATTGAAAAAAAATAGTTGTCAGCAGTAATATTTCGGTTAGAGCCCTCTATTGGTTTGGATAGTTGAATGACACATTGAGCAGGCTTGGAAAGCTTTAGTTCTTCTTCTGAAAGTCCAACACCATCCGAATCTTTCCCTGATCATATATATATATATATATATATATATATATATATATATATATATATATATATATATATATATATATATATATCCATTATAAAAATACTAGCTCTTAGCATCTGTCACCCACATTACTTTTATGCCGTATTTCGCAGGTATACTGGGCATGTAAATTCAAAAACCACATTGACCTCTAAATGGAAGTAGCATCTCATCCACAGTTACACAATCTGACAATGTGTATAGCCTCTGGCAATTAGTCACAGAATTATTAAAAATATCTGAAATAGCCTGTTTTATCAGTTTTCTTCCGCTCTTCGCGATCGATGCTATTGTCAAATCTAAGACACGACAAAAGTATTTCAAATTTTTTCAAAGGCATCGTCATTCTGAAAATTGGCCGACCCAAAACATCTTTAGAAAACAGTTGAAGCATATCTTTATCAAAAGATTTTATAATTAAAGATATCATAAGGAAGCCTTAATGGAGACAACTGAAGGTATTAATGTGAATGGAGTAACCGTCAACAATATTAGATATGCCGACGATACCTTAGTCCTTGCCAATCTAATGTCCTTGCCAATCTAATGAGAAGACCGTCAAAATCTAATGAACAAAATAAAACAGACTTGTGATCAGTACGGATTAAAACTCAATCTTGAAAACTAAATATATGATAGTTAGCAAACAAAATTATATACAGGATGACAGTATAAAAGTCGGAGATGCCACACTGGACAGAGTAGAGAAACTCGTGTATTTCGGCATTAATATCAATGAGAGCTGGGATCCAACCGCAGAAATTAAAAGCCGAATAGAACAAGCCCGAGCTGCCTTTGTAAAAATGAGAAACGTACTTTGCAGTCACGATTTTAGCATTGAGCTTAGAGTTCGTATGATATCTTGCTACATCTTTCCTGTCCTGCTGTATGGAGCGGAAGCGTTGACTCTAACTGAGGCTATGCTTAAACGCTTGACAGCCTTTGAGATGTTGGTATACAGACGACTACTGAAAATAAGCTGGGTCGACAGAGTTAAAAATGAGGAGGTCCTTAGACGGCTGAGCCAAACAACACAACTGGTCAATATAATAAAGAAACGCAAGCTGGAATACTTCGGTCACATTATGAGACACCTTGAAAAATATGATCTTTTACATCTGATCATTCAGGGAAAGATCCAAGGTAATCGTGGTCCTGGTAGACGAAGAACATCATGGCTGAAAAATCTAAGGCAATGGTATGGAAAATCAACTACATCGTTATTTAGAGCTGCTGTCAATAAAGTCACGATAGCGAATATGGTAGCCAACACGATATCCAACGATCGATAACGGTCATGGAACTAGAAGAAGAAGAAAGCCGTCAACTCAACTATATTTGTGCTTCTGTTGTTTGATGTGTTAGTCGAATCAGATAACTTTTCTCTCATTATAATAATTTTTTGGTTTGTCCATGTTACAATTTGTTCCAACATTTCATCAGTAATCAACAACATCCAAATATCTGATTTAGAAGGGCTATTTCCCAGAGTCCTCCTTACCGCTGTTAGGCCTCGTAATTCTCTGACAATGTTATGTGTTCGTGTCCATGTATTCCTTGGAGGCTTCGTTCCCTGCCACTGAAAACCATTTTTTCCCATGAATATGTTCACATCCCCTTCTACTTGTAAAAAATCGGTTCAGGAGTGTAAATCATTCGACGGTTCATCTAATTCTAAAAGTTCGTAATCTGAATTCGATTCTTCGCTGCTAGAGAGTTCACTTTGCCGAATTACATAGTCGGGATCTTCATCCGAATCATCTATAACATCTCTTATGTCCTCGTCACTCCCTTGCTCTAATAAATATAAATCTTGATCGTCGGCAAGTAGTAATCTTTATATATTCTTTTCAAAATCTGGGTCAGCCAGATTTACTTTTTTATTACGGCCAGTTCCGCTAGATCCTGCTCTCTCCATTATTACTAGATACAAAACTAAAAATTTTTAGAGGAATTATGTTTATTATACAAAAAATATGAAATACCTTATTGCTTAGCAGTACACAATCCGTAACAAGTGGCATTCTAGACCAGGGTTGTCCAACTGGCGGCCCGCGGGCCGCATCCGGCCCGCGAGGCTATTTGTTGTGACTCACGTAAGATTTTCGAAAAGCATATATTTTCTTTAAATGCTGCCACTGTGAAAAAAGATTTTTTAATTTATTTTATATTTTATGGTTTAGCAGTGTTTTTACATCACAACTACTGTACCGTGTGCCGCTTTGCGGACGTGAAAAGAACACAATCGTCCTCCACCACTATGAGAACTCCCACTGCTTACCATCCGTCGCCAGTCGCCAGCCGCGATCGTGCTAGTGTGCTACTGACACTGACACGTATGCTAGTCGGCTAATCTATTACGTTGCTAGTGAAAAGTGAACTTGATTAATTCTTTGTCTTGATTCCTCTTATACAATAATGAGTGTAAAACAGTAAAACGGAAAATTTATAGTGAGAACAGAATTTACAAAGAAAGTTGGGAGAGTGATTACTTGATTGCTAACAATAATGGAAAGTTGCAGTGCTTAGTGTGCATGAATGTCGTTTCAGTGCCTAAAGAATATAATGTGAGAAGACATTACACAACAGTGCTTGAAAATAAGTATGCTACGTACACAAATGAAAGTCGGCGTGCCCTAGTTGCAGATTTGAAGAAAAAGCTTAAACAGCAAACTGGTATGTTCAGTAAAATATTATACTCTCAAACGCATTCTTTGCATGCATCTTCTGCCGTCGCTTGAGCTGGCAAAGGCAAAAAAACCTTTCACTGATGACAATTTGATAAAAAAATGTGCTGTTGAAATGGCCAAAGCTTTCGGTAATTCTAAAATGGCGGAGAAATTTGAATCAGTGCCACTTTCACATCAAACCATACAAAGAAGGATTGTTGCTATGGGTGAGCAAGTAGAAAAATCTATGCTTAGCCTGATTAAGAAAAGTTCATATTTCTCACTTTGTTTGGATAAAAGCACTGATCAAACCGATGTTAGTGAGTTGTTAATATTTGTGCGCACTACTTTTGATAATTTTACCAATAAAGAGGAGTTATTTGATATTTGTCCTCTTTATGGAACAACAAAAGGAAAAGATATCTATGAGGCTGTGAAGAAAACAGTTGACAGAATTGGAGGCTTTGATGAATGTTCAGCCATAGCAACAGACGGGGCCCCATCAATGACAGGTAAAAAAATTGGATTAGTGGGTCTGTTTCGAGAGAATGGTGTCACTTGCCCAACAATTCATTGTATTATACATCAGGGGGCTTTATGTGGAAAATCAATCAAGGAAGATCTAGTTTTCCAAACCGTGATTAAGATTATAAATATGATTAGAGGTGGAAATCGATCTCTTTTACATAGGCAGCTTAAGCAGTTTTTAGTGGAAACAGGCTGAGTATGAAGACTTGCTAATGTACACCTATGTAAGGTGGCTGAGTGCAGGAAAGTGCATGGAACGATTTTTTGCCATAAGAAAGGTAATCCTTGCATTCCTCAATAAATACGTTTTATATGACACAACTGAACTGGAAGAGGAGTTTAAGGATCCAGAACTCCTAAGACAGTTAGCTTTTATAACAGATCTGACTAATCATCTTAACATGTTAAACTTGAGTCTTCAAGGAAGAAACCAGACGGTTTCAGATTTTATCGGAATGATAAACGGATTCAGGAATAAGCTGAACGCGTTTAAACGTGCTTTGAAAAAGAACAACCTGACACACTTCCCTAGGTGTCTGCAAATAGCAGACGAATTCAACGGTGAGGAAAATATTGAGTTTTCATCCTGCATTTCACAGATTGAACAAGTTATTGATGAATTTAATACAAGATTTGAAGAAATTGAAAGTCTCAAAAGCAGTGTACTACTTTATAATAACCGTCTTGGAGCAACCATTGATGATCAACCTCCCAACTTTAAGCTTGAGTTATGTGATCTTGAAGCAGACGTGTTTCTAATCATCAGACAAGAAAAATAGACCTGAATTTTTCAAATTACTGTCAAAGGAGAAATTCACAAACCTGCGAGATTTTGGACTGAAAATAACGTCAATGTTCGGAAGCACATATACATGTGAAAGTGCCTTTTCCTCCTTTTCCTTTCCTTTCCTTTCCTGAAATACATAAAAAATAAAAATAGAAGCAACCTTACCGATTCTTCCTTACGTCATCTTATGAGAGTGTCTACAACTGAACTGGAGGTGGACATTTCTTCATTGGTGGATGAAGCCGATCGACCACAGTCCTCACACTAATTGGATACATCTTTTTCGTTGTTTTGCAATGTTTGTCTTGTTTATTGAAAAGTGTTATCAATAAATTTTCCGTTTATAAAAATATGTAGTTGTTGAGCAATAAAAGAAATAATACTCTTTTTTGTTTTAATTATTTTTATACCTCACTTTATTTTGTTATTACTTGTAACAAAATTATTATATGGCCTGCGACAACATCAAAGGTTTTAGTTTTGGCCCTTGAGGCATTGCAAGTAGGACACCCCTGTTCTAGACCTATCATAAAAACACTGCAATTCGAAACATCTGGCTTACTAGACCTACACGTTTTGAAAACTACTGTTAATGACATTAAGTAGCAGTTCAGAAAAAGACTTTGTTATTACATGTGCAGTAGCTGAAGATGAAGAACACTATAAACCGTAAAAGAAAACCTTGGATTCATAAGATAAATGTAAAAAGGGAAATTTATGGGGAATTTCCCCACCTTCATGGGGATTTGCTCAAAGATGAAAATAATTTTTTTAAGTATTATAGAATAAGCCCAGAAAAAGTTACTGAACTCGTCGCTCTATTGCAACCAAATACACACACAAATTCGAAAAAGTTTCAGCATGCCTTCTGTAGACCTTCGCTCACTAGTGCAATGCGAAGCACGCCGAACAGAATTTCTTCGCCTAGGATTCTCCGAAGGCGATCCGTATCTATTCTGTTCGCTGTGCAGCGCGTCTCTTCTCGCCGATAAGCGCGAGTATGTTGCCGCCATTAGCAGACTACTCTTTCACTGTGGTCCGTTAGACCAATGTTTCAGGTTAAGGGTTAACGTACTCTGGATAACTGAGGATTAGAACCGGTCAGTGGTAACTTTAAATTCACTATTGTGTCAAGAAGTTCGTGCGTTTTAGCTTATTTATTTTCGCCGTTAAAACTGCGACTTTATTATCGTGTAATGTACCTACCTACTCACATGTAAGATAATTAAAGTATCTATGTATTTCTATATAGTTTTTAGTCACCTGGTATATGTTATTTACAATTATGAAAAGTTCTCATGTATAATCACTAATAATTATTTGCTGTTAGAAATCAGAATCAATACTCTTCATAAATATTTTCCTATTTAGAATAAATAAGTTTCGCTAGTTTATTCGCCTAATACTTCGTATCTATGGAATAATAATAATTTATTTCTCTTATTTCTTTGTTCGATAAGCTATCCGTATTTGCTATTTTAATATTAATATTTGAGTCCAATCTCTTGTACTCAAATCCATCCAGAAACATCGTTAAATAATTGTAGATAACAGAACTTATAAATTCATAGTTTTAAGAAATAACAGGCAGTGTAATTTTCATCCTCTAATATAATAAATTTATACATGTCAATATATTCTGTTTAATTCCAAAACAAAGAGTTAGTCCGGAGAAGAAATAAACGCATAGTATTCCATAACAAAATTTGGTGTCAGAACGTGGGATATTAGTAGCAGAGTTCCTCTGATTGCTGATAGAAGGAGAGCTGAGGAATTTTTGAATTGACTTGTTTCCTTCGAGGAATCATTCAAAAAAAACTGTCAGTGTGGAAAAATCGCCACTACAACTAATTACATTGGGGTCCAGTACATCCAGTTCGAAATCCAGTTCCAGTCATAACCCAATTGTAGTTCCATCGGAAGTAGAGGTGAACCCGTGGAATAATAGACTATGCGACCAACAACAATATTCTACTTGTAAGTACATTCTATCTTAAATTCTGTCTCATATTTTAAAAATCTTGTAAACGTATGTCTACTTTATATCCTGATATAAGTAACTTATTTGACGAACAAATACCTTCTCCCGACTCAAATTCTCTTTCAAATTCTTCTACTTCTAATTCAAATAAAATGTCAGTATCAATTGAAATAGCTGAAAAACTTCTCATTAGATTTGATGGTACAAAATCAAAATTATACGAATTCATAGACAATTGTGATAAAGCATACAATTTAGTAAATCCGCAATCCAAACCCATCTTATTAGCCATTATAGAAACTAAATTAACCGATAAAGCTAGGGCCATAACTAGAAACAGAACATTTGACGAATGGAAAGATTTAAAAGACTTCTTATTAGATGCTTATTCTGAACGCCGAACTGAAGGTCAGTGGCAATTGGAATTACATTCCTTACGTCAGATGCCCAGTGAAAATGTAATGTCATTTGCAAATAAAGTTGAAAATTGCTATATAAAATTAATAAATACACTTGATCCAGACTTATCTCCAGATGCAAGAAATGCATGTACTAAACTCTTAAAAACTCAAGCACTAAATGTCTTTATTAGAGGATTAAACAAAGACCTCTCTATTTTAATCAAAGCCCGAAATCCAGATTCCTTAGAAAGAGCTGTTGCTATAGCAATTGCCGAAGAACAAGAACAGTTATCAAGACAAGAAATTTTCAGACCATTCTGTAATATTTGCAAACGAAATAACCATTCCTCAAATAACTGTCGATATAAAAACAATTCAGATAGAAATGTTAGACATCTTCAAAATTCTAGTTTTCAAAACCCAAAATATCCTAATTCAAATCTTCAAAGGTCAAATTCTCAAAATCAAAATTATAAACCTTCAAATTCAAATTCCAATTCTGATTTTCCTCCAAACTTAAGAAAAGAAAATACCAACACTTCCCAACGTTTTTGCAGATACTGCAAAAAACCAGGTCACGTTATAGAAGAATGTAGAAAACGCGAATTTAACAATAAAAACAAAAATCCAACAAATTCTTTAAACTTCCAGAATCCTCGACAACCAACGGTCGATTCTCGAGGAGTTCGTTCAGTTCAGGCCGTATCACAACCATCAACTTCTCAGTCACTTCCTATGTAGATTTACCCTTAGTAAATAATTCTAATCCATCCTCTTGCAAGTTTCTAATCGATACAGGCGCAGATATTTCTTTAATTAAATATTCAAAAATACTAAACATTCCAAAAATTTATTCTAAGTCTATTACTCTACGAGGCATTGATAAAAATGTCTTAAATCCAAATAAAACTATATGTAGTTGTAACGTAAATTTCAAGATAAAAGATTTTGTCCAAACTCATGTTTTCTATGTCGTAGAAGACGATTTTCCTCTTCATTTCGACGGTATATTAGGTAGCGATTTTTTTGAAATAAATAAATGCCAAATTGATTATAAAGAAAATAAATTAAACTTTAAAAATTGTTCTATTCCAATTGAATATATAAAATTCCATTAAACAATGACAATGACGAATTTCTGAGAGATCAAAATATCGAGACAAGTTCTAATATCGATGAAATATTTCCTTATGATGCTAAATCCATAGAGGATCATTCTTATTTAGAAACCAATGATATCCAAATAACCTTAAGTAGTGAAGAACTACTATCCAATCCAATTCAATCTAAATCTAACTCTAAATCCAAAGAAAATTCAAGTCCAAAATGTGTAAAATCCACTGAGATATGCACAAATAAAACTTGTAACTCTTCACGAAATCATAAATCAAAATCCTGTTCAGAAGAAAAATCCTGTTCAGACGATCTTATACTAAATCAAAACTCTAATTCTAACTCAAGAAGTAATAAAACTATTCTATCCGCAAGAACTGAAACAATTGTTCAAATTAAAGTAATAAATAATGAATTAAGCGAAGGATTATGTCCCGAACGCGAAATCTTTAAAGGTGTATTTTTATGTCCTAGTGTTGTTAAAGTAAAAAATGATTTCTTTTTAACCTCAATCGTAAACACTACTGAAACGGATGTTGAATTAAACGATATTCAAGTAGCAATAGAAAAAATTCCAAATTTACAAAACAATGCAAATATACGAAAAATGTCTTCTTATAAAGATAATACGAATTCTAACAGAATTGCTAAATTAAAAAATGCCTTGAGAACAGATCATTTAAATAGTGAAGAAAAATCATCTTTAATTTCTATTTGCAAGGAGTACAATCATATCTTTTATCTGGAAGGAGATCAACTTACCAGTACAAATGCCATAACTTGCAAAATTCCTTTAAATTCTAATGTACCTATTAGCACTAAATCATACAGGTATCCTGAAGTACACAAACATGAAGTCGAAACTCAAATAAAAGGTATGCTAGATCAAGGTATTATCGAAGAATCAACTTCGCCATGGAATTCGCCCTTTGGGTTGTGCCAAAAAAGGCCGATGCTTCAGCAAAGAAGAAATGGCGAATTGTTATAGACTATCGACGACTAAATGATATTACTATAGGAGATTCATTTCCACTTCCGAATATAGTCGATATATTAGACCAATTGGGTCATTCAAAATATTTTTCAACAATAGATTTAACATCAGGATTTCACCAGATCAAAATGGATCCTGAGGATTCTCCAAAGACTGCTTTCTCAACTCCGTCTGGACATTATCAATATTCACGAATGCCATTTGGATTAAAAAATGCTCCCAGTATTTTTCAAAGGCTAATGAATACTGTCCTCTCAGGAATACAAAATTACAGATGTTTTGTCTATCTCGACGATATAGTCATTCATGCCGATACATTAGAAAATCATAATAAAAGATTAAAAGAAGTATTCGAAAAATTGTCTACATTCAACTTAAAAATACAACCAGATAAGTGCGAATTTTTTCGTCGCGAAGTAATGTATTTAGGACATTTAATAACTGAATTTGGTGTCAAACCGGACGAAAAAAAGGTATGTGCTGTTACAGATTTTCCTATACCCAGAACACAAAAAGATATTAAGAGCTTTTTGGGTCTCACTGGTTATTATAGACGCTTTATAAAAAATTTCAGTGCTTTAACACAACCTTTAACAAAACTGCTGAGGAAAAATGTTGAATTTAATTGGACAAGCATTCAACAACAGTCATTTGAGAACCTGAAATCAATACTTTGTTCAGAACCAATACTTCAGTATCCAGATTTTACCAAACCCTTTGTCTTAACAACGGATGCTAGTAATTATGCAATAGGGTCCATACTTTCTCAAGGTAAAGTACCAGATGATTTACCTATTGCTTATGCTAGTCGTACCTTGAACAAAGCGGAATCAAACTATAGCACAACAGAAAAAGAATTACTTGCAATTGTATGGAGTGTTAAACACTTTAGACCATATTTGTACGGAAATAAATTTTTCATTTATACGGATCATAAACCACTCACATGGCTATTTAATGTAAAAGATCCCGGATCAAGACTCGTTAGGTGGAGATTAGCATTAGAAGAATATAGCTATGAAATTATTTATAAACCAGGTAAATTAAATCAAAATGCTGATTGTTTAAGTCGTCCTCCTTTAATCATATCTGAAACAAATATTTGCGAAGAAAACAAAAACCCGGCAACAATCACCTTACAAATAAACAAAATGAGTAAAGAAAATAATGACACTTATTCACAGTTCTTATCTAAATCCGAAACTATATTAATAACAAATGATAATATAAAAGAAACAAATGAAAAGATTACATCATTTTCACAAAATTTAGCATTGTTTGTTTCCGTAGATTTAAACTTTAATGAGATCGTTCAGAAACAAATAAATAAACAATTCAGTCATATAGAAAAATTGAAAGCCAAAAATCCAAGACTAAATGACATTATATATATTTCTGATCAAAATAAAAACTTTTATTACATATTTATAAAAAATAATTATTGGGACAATACCTCTTATGAAGATATATTTAATTCCCTAATAAAATTAAGAGACTGGTTATTAAACGATAAAATATTAAAAATTTGCCTACCCAGAATAACTTTTAGCTACGATAAATTAAGTTGGGGAAAAATTAGATCTATGATTAGATTTATTTTTAGAAAAACTGATATATCTATTATCATTTATCATGATATACTAACAAATCCTGAACCTGAGGAAATAACTACAATATTACAAGAGAATCACACTAGTCCTACGGCTGGACACTCTGGTTTTCATCGGACATACAATCGTATAAAAAAACATTTCAAATGGAATAATATGAAAAATGATATTAAAAACTTTATAAAAACCTGTGAATCTTGTCAGAAAAATAAACTCGTTAGAAAAAAATTCGTAAAGCCCATGGAGATAACAACAACAAGCTCAAATCCATTAGAAAAAATATTTTTAGATATAGTAGGTCCTTTACCTTTAACCGAGTCAGGTAATAAGTTCATATTAACATTACAAGATGACTTAACAAAATTTTCTCAAGCTTACGCAATTCCGAATCATGAAACCAAGACTATCGCTGAAAATCTGGTTCGTGGATTTATTTGCAAGTTTGGAAAACCCGATATAATAGTTACTGATCAAGGCCGAGATTTTACTTCCAAATTATTTTCTCAAATCGCCAAGCTTTTTAAAATCAGACATATAAATTGTACTGCTTATCATCCAGAATCAAATGCTGCATTAGAAAGGAGTCACGCTACTTTAGCAGACTACCTTAAACATTATATTAAAGCTGATCAATCCGATTGGGACGAATGGCTAGATTTTGCTATGTTTTCATATAATACAACTAATCATACTTCAACCAAATTCACACCATATGAACTAATATTTGGATATACACCTAATCTACCTAGCAGTATAATACGACCAGTAGAACTCAAATATACATATGAAGATTATTTAGATAATTTAACACTTAAACTTAGAAAATCTCATGAGTTAGCAAAAACGAATCTATTAGAATCTAAAGTAGTCAGTAAAAAATATTATGACCAAAAGATTAATGACACCGTTTTCTTAGAAGGACAATTAGTATATCTCCAAAATGAGCAAACAAAGAAGGGTCAAACCAAAAAACTTACACAAAATTATAATGGACCTTATAAAATTCTAGAGATAAATTCTCCTGTCAATTGCACAATTTTAGTAAATAAAAAACCAATAAAAGTTCACATGAATAGATTGAAACATGCTTTTGTTTCAGGTATGCAATAATATGGCTGACAAATAGTGAACAAATTCACAAGAAATATACCAATACTCCTATCAACAAATCACCTGGAATCTATTACGAACACATAAAAAATGTTCAATTTATTGAAACTCATTGGAACATATTAAGTCATATTCCTTTACAACCTTTTACAGACAAATTAAATTTTGTAGATCTCACCTATCAAAAAACATTAAGACTGTGTCAAAACAAACCAGTTCTTATTGAATTACGATTATGCGATACTTCACTAAAACTCTTAGGACAAATCATACCTAGACTCTTTCAAGATGAACAAACTTTAAAAAACATAATTCTGCATGAACATTTTAGACCAAAACGCGCTCTATTTAATGCAATTGGATCTGTTTTCAGGACCTTATTCGGTACCTTAGACAGTGATGATGCTGAAAATTTCAATAATGCTATTAACAAAGCTGAAAGTAACGAAAATCATCTTCTTGATTTACTAAAACAACAAATTCATGTAGTAAAAGCCACGATTGCAAATTTTAATAACTCTATTACAAATCTAGACCGAAACAAAGTGATTTTTGATAAAAATTTTGAATCAATTACCAATTACACAGATAAAATGAATAATAAATATTTTAATTTAGATTTAAAACAAAAAATTGAAGAACATTTTACTTTACTAACTTTCTTTATAACAGAATTACAACAAGAATATTCTACTTTAATAAACGTTATTCTATTTGCAAGAAATAATAACCTTCATCCTTCTGTTATAACACCTGAGCAACTAATTCAAGAATTATCTAAAACGGTAACGCATTTACCTAGTACATCGACTTATCCATTTCCATTGACTATCGATTATGCTCATAAATATTTCGATATCATTTTACTTAAATATATATATTTTGATAACAAGATTTTAATTACGGTTAGTATACCTTTGGTTAGTAATACTCCTTATTCTCTTTTTAAACTAATATCTCTTCCTATAATTCATCCAACATTAAAGAGACTTACCTTTATTCTTCCATCTGTCAAATATCTTGTTCTTTCAGAAAATAGAAACATTTATGTTACTATTGATACATTAGAAGACTGTTATTCATTAGATGAAGAAAAACTTATTTGCAAAAATCCTGATACTTTCCGATTTACACACACTAATCCAATTTGTGAAACTGAATTGTTAACTTCAATAACAAACATACCATCTAGTTGCGATACTCGTATAATTCAAACAGAATATGAAATTTGGCATAAATTAAACAAACCAAATTCTTGGATATATGTTTTACCCAAACCAACAGATTTAACTTTAAGCTGTCAGACTAGTACGCCAATATCTATTGTTCTTTCAAACACAGGTATTTTTTCTACTTCGAATAATTGCAAAACTTACACCGGATCAACTATTTTGATATCTGTCTCAAATCCAAAAGAAAGTAATTTTCAGTCTATCATTCCAGATTTATCCCTTCCAGAAGTCTGTTGTGATGATATTAAGATAAATAATGAATCCAAATTACACCTTGTTCCCTTACAATTAAATAATCTCGATCGAGATGCATTAAATTTAGCAAGCCATAAACTAGATAATTTAGAGAAAATGACCTCAGAAACAAATATTAATTTTTCAGACACAATAAAAAATAGTTCTTATTTCACTTATGCAATCTTATTTTTGATAAAATGTATGTTACTTTATATTTTATACAGGATAATTAAATATTTTTACCGACGATTTCGTAGAAATCCGTCACATAGTTGTCAACAAATTACAAATTGTTTAACACTAAATATATGTCAAAGTAAACGAAAACATGTACATGAGACAGATTTAAGTATAGATTGTAAACATAATAAAGACAATAATTATAGTGAATCCAAAAAGTGTGAAGAGACTAGTTTCACAGAGACTACACCGATAAGACGAAGTGAAAGACTATCGAGACTAAAAGAAACTATTTAAATGTGTTAAAATAAAATAATAATGTATACAAATGTTTTATACCATTTAAATGAAAATTCATTTTACAATTATTTTCATTCTTACAAAAGGAGGTGTAATGTACCTACCTACTCACATGTAAGATAATTAAAGTATCTATGTATTTCTATATAGTTTTTAGTCACCTGGTATATGTTATTTACAATTATGAAAAGTTCTCATGTATAATCACTAATAATTATTTGCTGTTAGAAATCAGAATCAATACTCTTCATAAATATTTTCCTATTTAGAATAAATAAGTTTCGCTAGTTTATTCGCCTAATACTTCGTATCTATGGAATAATAATAATTTATTTCTCTTATTTCTTTGTTCGATAAGCTATCCGTATTTGCTATTTTAATATTAATATTTGAGTCCAATCTCTTGTACTCAAATCCATCCAGAAACATCGTTAAATAATTGTAGATAACAGAACTTATAAATTCATAGTTTTAAGAAATAACAGGCAGTGTAATTTTCATCCTCTAATATAATAAATTTATACATGTCAATATATTCTGTTTAATTCCAAAACAAAGAGTTAGTCCGGAGAAGAAATAAACGCATAGTATTCCATAACAATCGGATGCCATTTTGAAAGCGAGCTAGTAGCTCCCTTATAGCTGATATAATATTGTTTGATTTTTGTTCTCAATGTATCATATCTCTCCAGTTTGATTCTTATGATTTTTAAAGTGTTCTCCAATGGCACTAAGATAGTGAGACTAAATCACACTGTAACTAATTTATCGATCAAGCCATAAAACATGAAGTCACCAATGTATTGTGTTTTACATAGACCAATGAATTAATATTAATCAATATAAAAAAAAAATAGTTAATATCATTTTTTTAATTATTACTTTTTCTGAAATATGTTATATTGATAAATGATATCCCGTAGTAGGTGAAAATTAACGCATACGATAACCGGTTCTGCCATTCTGATCGTTACCTGGACTGCATCAAATTCATTAGGTATAAATCTACTGCACTACTATATTAAATCACGCAAATTAATTTTCTCACTAAGAACAATGCGTCATTACAATCTTTAATTGAGTATCATTCAGCCGTCCTGCATTCCCGCCTCCCATTACAGATCGGTAACCGCAGCCCTGTGAGTGACGCACGAATGATATCTATGGGACAATGGCTGCGTAACGGTTGATATAACCAATTTGCATTAGTGCAGGGATTGTCGCGGACCGTAATCACTTTGGTTTGCCACACTGTGAATCCACACATACATGCACTTCCCCAACGAATTATATTTTCAACAACGCGACGCAACATTGCAGAACATTGAATCGAATTATTATTTTCCGGTTTGTAAATGCCTGCGTTAGAGCCCTTCTCTCCTGGCGATAGCGTTTATGGTTTGGTTGGCGATGTTTGATCGGGAAATTACTAGTCTCGATAATTCATTTTTGATGAGACTCTTGATTATGCCTTTTAGCTGTCCAAGTGACAATAGATACATTTCTCTTTTTCAACAAAAAACTTTTCACGTAGTGTTTTTTCTTTCTTAAGTTCATATACACTTAAGATTTACTCATATACCTACGATGATTTGCAAATAATTGTTACTTGTAATAAAAGCAGAACCATAAGATGGTAAGTATTCCGTACGTATGTTATTTAATTTATTCATCGAAGATTATTCTATTATAGCAAGGTTAACAAGAGATGGAAAATTCTGTAAGACTGTTTTTTTAACATACACCAGATCCAAATATCACGTATAAAATGTTACTCTCTCTCTCTCCCTCTCTATCTTTCTCTCTTCGATAGTGCAGGAAAAGAGAACCATGAGAGCTTAAGATAGGAAATATACGTATATTTTCAGTCCGAGAGAAAATTAATACAAGTCGGTAGGATCAAAATTATGTATGCTTTCCAAATTGTCCTATTTTTCATGACAAAACACATTTTATTTAACGACTCATTTCATTATTATTTAGGCAATAAAGTTCACATTAAAACTGGAATATCTTCAGTTGACTTGTTAAACAGATTACAATTTACCATAAGTTTCTACTATTATATTATTTATCTATGACCATAAGTAAACCAAACCAAACAATGCAAATAAAACAAATAATAAACAACTTTAACGAATTTTGTTTTTTTTTTAATTTTAATTACGTAAGTAATATATGACGCGGTGAAAGTCATCTGAGCATCATTTTGAGATAGAATAGTATATTACAAAAATCGTAAAATAGTTTCGAAACACAATTCAGATTTCTGCTTTATAATCTGAACCTTCTAAAAATTGCATGGCAAACAGACGTTGATAAAAGATGTTAAAAGAGACATGGGGAATCTAAAATTTGCATTCCACGACATGTCTTTTACAACTAAGCAGAAATCCTTAGCGAATTGTGCTTCTAGTACTCTCACAGAGTAAATCCGAATAAAATGAAAAAAGGCAAATCCTATGTATCTGTTGATACGTATTTCGACCTAATAGGTCTCGTCAGAACAGCTATCCATAGGAGTTCTCAACGTGAAAAATCAATATTTTCTGCCTTTTAAGAAGCAACAATAACATGGCTTCAATACGGATGCGCTAGCGACATCTAATTACAAAAATCGTAAAATAGTTTCGAAACGCAATTGTGTGTGCGTGAAATCAAATATTTGCTGCCTTTTTTATTAGTAGTAGACGCAGCTTGTCTAGGAGACCGGTAGAAGTCAATTTTACATTTATAGACTGTGTATAATTGAAGTGTTGATGCACAAACTGTAAGTTTGTAATTTGTAAAACCGGTGGAGTGGACCGTGTGCGTCTATAGAAGTAATAGAATTTTGTGACTTGTAAGTAATTGTTTTATAATAAAACTTTATTTTTCAGATGTCATGGATTATGAAAAAGAGTAAGAAGATTGTTAGCACTTTTTGAAGAAGTTTCGACGGGGTATGAGTATTATGATGAAGAGGAATCGGGAGAAGAAGATCATGTAGAAGAAAACTTGGTGGGAAGTAATACGGAACAGAAAAATGAGGAATAAAATGATTTTTTGCCATTGGTCCATATTTTTTGTTCAACGATAATCAAATAAAATGATCTAAGCATATTGCTCCTAAGAATGTCAGAACACTAAGCGAAAATATTGTCCTTTAGCTTCCGGGTTTAAAACAATATATCATACTGAAAACCATGATATCTGGAACAATCTATATGATACTGATACGTTGCAAATAATTGTTGATGGGATCAATACAAAAATAGAAGCAGAAAAGCAGAAGTCTAGTCGCGATCGAAATATATGTCCAAAAAACATTGATGAAATTCGTACCTTTGTAGGTCTCTTAGTAGGTATATCTTACAGCTGTAAGAAAGGCAAGTCACCTTAATACAACAGACTTGTGGAAAACGGACGGCACTGGTATAGAAGGTTTCAGATTCAAAAATTTATTAAGGTACATGCAAACTGATGATATCAATACAAGGCATGATAGAGTTGGTTTGGATAAATTAGCGCCGATAAGAGATCTTTTTCCCAAGTGTAACGAAAATCAGAAAAAAATGTTTCTCTCATTTACAATACGTAACCGTGGACGAAAAAAGTAGATGCTTTTAGATGACGGTGTTCATTCCGCCAGTACATACCAAGCAAATCCAATAGATATGGTATAAAAATATTTGCACTATCTGATGCGAAGTTATTTTATACCAGTAACATGGAAGTATAAGTTGGCAAAAACCAAGTGGATAGTCATACTAGGCACATCTAGACACTAGTACCAAGGCAGTGGCTGAACGGACCTGTCAACATCGCTACGGATCTAAGAGAAATGTTACCCCCGACAATTGGTACATCAGCATTGATCTTGGTATAAAAGTAAAGGAAAATGGTTTAACTCTCTTGGGAACAATAAAAGTAAACAGAATAGAAATTCTATAATGATATAAATATAAGAGAAAATGGTTTGACTCTCTTGGGAACACTAAAAGTAAATAGAAGAAAAATTCCTGCATATTTCTCTAACAATCAAGTAGAACCTATTGGCTCTAGTACATTTGGGATTGGTTCAAAGGAAACACAAGTGATGTATAAACAAAAAACCAAAAAAGTTCTGTTATATTCCACTATGCACCATTGGGACTACGTAGATTGTGTTACTGGAAAACTGGAAATCTTATTAGTATGTAACGGCACAAAAAGCATTGTTGATACCGTAGATAAATTATACGCACACTATGATGTGACACATTGTATTAAAAGATGGCCTATGGTTGTTTTATACAGCCATTTTAAATGGTACAGCAATAAATTCCTTTGTTATTTACAATTGTAATATTCCAAATTTCACAAAATCCCGACAAGAAGTGTTGACAAATTTAGCATTTAGCCTTATGTACAACCACCAGAAGAATCGAACTGAAAATTTCTATATACCAAAGACAATAAGGATTTGATTAAAGCAGATGTGTCATTTGGATGAAGATGTCGTGCCAGCTTATTTTTTCAGTTGCATAAATGTATTGCAAATAGTATAATCAAAGTATACATCCCAGTACGAAGCAAGTTCTACTGCTATAAGCTTCTTTGGCACTCATATTTAAATAATGTTAGCCACCAAAACATTTTTGAAAATAATTCACAGCAGAATTGTTAAAACTCTTGAATATGAGATTAGTGACACACAATTTGGCTTTAGAAATGGTATGAGTACAAGAGATGCTTTGTTCGGCTTGAATGTGCTGGCTCAGAGATGCATGGACATGAATCAGGATATGTACTTATGTTTTGTAGACTTTGAAAAGGCATTTGAAAAAGTTCAAAATAAAAAGCTTGTAAATATATTAAAAAGCAAAAATATTGACAGTCGTGATCTGAAAATAATATCTAATTTATATTGGAATCAAACTGTCAAGGTAAGAGTTGACAGCCAGTACACCAAAAATATCAAAATACAGAGAGGAGTCCGCCAGGGTTGCGTGCTGTCCCCACTACTTTTCAATGTCTACAGTGAAGCGGTATTTCAAGAAGCGCTCTCAGACTCAATAGAAGGTATATCTATCAATGGAAAAGTTTTGAATAACTTACGTTTTGCAGACGATACAGTAATAATTACGGATAACAACAATGATTTACATAACCTAATGCAACGCCTTACTGAACGCTGTCATGAGTATGGACTGAAGATAAATTTAAAGAAAACTAAATGCATGATCATGACTAAATCTGCACATGCAAATATCCAATTGACTATTGAAGATACTGCAATTGAGAATGTTAATAACTATAAATACTTAGGAACATGGATAACATCAGATGTAGACCAAACCAAAGAAATTAAGACACGTATTGAAATAGCACGTACATCATTTATTAAACTTAAAAAGTTTCTTTGTTGTCGGGATATAAGGTTAGAACTACGCCTGAGAATGCTTCCATGTTACGTGTTCTCTACTCTTCTTTATGGTCTGGAAGCTTGGACACTAAAACAAGTTCATCTGAATAAGTTGGCCGCCTTTGAATTTTGGTGTTACAGACGAATCCTACGAATATCATGGATTCAAAGAATGTCAAACATGGAAGTAACTAGAAGGATAGGAAATGAGGCGGAAATAATATTAACTATTAAAAGACGAAAACTTGAGTACTTGGGACATGTGATGAGAGGGCAAAAATACGCATTATTACAACTTATTATGCAGGGCAAAATCCGAGGAAAGCGAAATGTGGGAGGACGAAGAATATCCTGGCTTAAGAACTTAAGGGAATGGTTTGAATGCAGTAGTGCAGAACTTTTTAGAGCGGCAGTCAACAGAGTCCGCATAGCCATGATGATTTCCAACCTTCGATAGAAGATGGAACTTAAAGAAGAAGAAGCCACCAAAACCAGTAATTTTATATTAACTACGAATTCTTAATTATTTTACAAATTTTCACATTCATCCAATGTAATACTAACACCTTTCTCTACACCAGCGCCGCCCTAGCGAGAAAACAAGCAAACAGGTAAAATAGTGTACGCAAACTTCAAGGTCGCCCAATCTCGATCCCTCTCTTTCTTTATATAGGTCTCCATAATCATGCATAGGAAATTAAGATTTTAATTAAGAAATTTAAAAATTGTTAAAATAGTGAAAATGGGAATAATATGAAATGAGAAGTGTATCAGAGACTTCTATTAAAGACTGACTACCAGCTTTGAAGATGTAAATATTATATTCACTTTTAAAATTGTTCTTCTTTTAATTTATTCATCTGTCTTAAGTGTCTACAAAACATATCAGTGTTTTGCGTTTATTATATTTAAAGTTATACATATTTATTCGATTTTGGTTCGACCATTTAAGTTTTATGAAATCTTTGTATTCGGCGTGGGGTTCATATCAGCGTTTCATAGCCTTTTTTATGAATATATCTAAAGTATGGGGCAAGAAATAATCCGAGTCGAACGAAATCCCGCATAATGCGGACAAAGGTCACCCCGCCCGCCATAATGGAATCCTGCTGCCATTCTGCTTGGGAAACTCTAACACAATTTGTCCATCAACTGTCCGTGTTCCTTGAGGCGCTTTCAGATTTCATCTACGACATGGCAATGTTGCCAATCGTTAAATTATGTTATTGAGTGACAGTTCGATATATGGAATATGATACTTTGCGTTCGTAAAATACTTTGTCGATCATTGTCTAAATTCGTTACTGGATCGCTCCAAGCGTTTTTAAAGCAAATAAAAAGGGACAAATTCGTTAAATGTGCACTGATAGTAGTTAAGAAATGGAAATAAAATATAGTGATGAAACCTGTGTAAAACATCATATAGTCGTGAAATAATTTTTTGTAATATACACTATTCCGCTTTACCCAAATTCGACATTTTTTATTGGAATATTTAGCTGTAGCATATTCAGTTTCCGTGATAGACATGGCTTCTTATTAGGGTTTCACTATACTGGTGTTAGTTTTTTTTACACTATATTATTAATTTTAGCAGTATTATTATTCAGATAAAACAGATAATAGAACAATGCTGGGAGTTTGATCGTAAGTTTAATCAGATGTTCATAGATTTTAAACAAGTATTTGATAGAGTATGCATTTGATAGAGACTGTGGATAGCGATGGAGGAACTTGGCGTTTCAAAAAAAACTAGTCAGGTTGATACGGATGTGTATAAAATGGTTACGATGTAAGGTGAGAGTTGGACAACAATACTCGGAGACATTTGAAATAAACAATGGACTAAAACAGGTTGATGCACTTTCACCACAACTGTTCAACTTATCTCTGGAGTCCATAATCAAAAGTGCAAGAATCGAAAAACCGAATACAGTATTTCATCGAGAAAGGCCAAACTTACTACTGGCATTTGTAGATGATATCGATCTAATAGGAAACACACGATTAAGGATGAAGGAGACTTTCGTGAGGTTCGAGAAGGAAGCAGAGAAGATGGTGCTCCAAATCAACGAAAACAAGACGAAATATATGTACATGAGTCGCAATAACCAAAGCAGAGACAGAATCGGTCAGAATATCACCATCGATGACTTTAACTTTGAGCGCGTTAGAGAATTCAAGTATCTTGGAACAACAATAACTGAAGACAATAACGGATCACAAAAAATAAACAACAAGATTCAGGCCGGCAACAGATGTCTTTTTGCCCACCAAAACCTTATAAAATCGAAACAATTAACACGACGTACGAAGATACAGGTCTATAAAACAATCATACGACCCGTTGTGATGTATGGAAGCGAAACGTGGACGATAACAAAGACAAACGAAGAGAGACTATGTGTTTGGAAAAGAAAAATCCTAACGAAGATCTTTGGTTTTGTGCTGGATGAAGCATCAGGACAATAGAGAATAAGAACTAACAAAGAGCTCGAAGAAGTTTACCCTGACGCCAACATCATAAAAAAAATAAAGTCTAGAAGACTCCAATGGACAGGACACCTTAGAAGACATTCTGACGAACGAACAGTAAGACTGGTGTGGGAGGAAGTCCCAACTGAACAGAGACCACGCGGACGCCCTCGTCTCCGGTGGCGAGATAATATAGCAGGAGATCTAAGAACTATGGGCGTGGAGAATTGGATGGAGGTTGCTCAAGACAGAAAACAGTGGAGGGATGTTGTCGAGTCGGCTACAACCTACGAAGGGTTGTAACGCCACGGAGTAAGTAAGTAAGTATTATTAATCAGCAAAAATTACTATAATACTTATGTTACGTTTACAAAATAATTAAAAGCTTACCATGCTACTTCGGTCACATATTAGGAAATGAAAAATAGGAGTTAATGCGAGTAGTTATACAAGGGATATTGGAGTGAAAAATATGACCATGAGGACGACGCACGTCCTGGTTGAAAATTTTAAAGTAGTAGGAAACAACAACGGAAATCTTCAGAACTGCTGTATACAGAGTAAAATGGGCCGCGATAATCGCCAATGTCTTTAAAGGATGAGGCGCACGAAGAAGAAGAAGAATAAGATAAACGCTTATAAAAACCAAGGGCGCGCATTTACGATACTTCGAGCATGCCCACCGGTAAATACAATTGGTACATAGGTTACTTAGAATATTGTGAAACAGTGGCGTGCATATTTTGAGACATGAATTAAGTGGGCAATGCTATGGAATCAAATACAAAAATCATTATTTTTAACCAAAATTACTAGAATAATTATATTATAAGGTGATCACACTAGACAATGGGATTACATAGTAAAATACGTTAAGAAAGTGGATAAAAAGCAAGTAAGAAAAACAGACGGCCATTCAAGACAAAATTTCTCTAAAAATATATACTGGCTCTTAACAATGACGACATACATGTTTGAAAAGCTATGTTTCTCAATACTTATGGAATGTGCGAACAGTGGATAACAACCGCTTTAAGCAAAATTAGAAACAGTGGATCTCTTGAGGCAGGTAGAAGGAAGAAGCACGCTACAAGACCAAATAAAATCGATGACACACGAGTTTTAATCTTGTTTAGGCCTGAGCCTCTTCAAGAAATGGGTAACTGCTTTTTTTTTAATGGAGTTGTAGGGGTGTGATAAATGTCAATTAAAAGATGCCTGATGTTAAGAAGTAGTGGACTACTAAAGAGCAGGGAGAAAAGAAGGTGGCTTGTAGTGTGATCGATAGGAACGTACAAGAAGAAGTGGGAATTGCCTAGCATGCCAGTTAAGGTACTTCAGGGGTTACCAACCAGTTACAGTAGGAATGGCTATTTATCATCGTTTTTGGCACGCAGTCTTTATCTGCGATATTTTATGAGGAATGATTCTAGAATTACAAAATACTCATCAGAAAGTTCATGTCCAGTGTTTGCTGCTCTGCAGTGCAGAAGTTTTGCTGGAGGATACGGAACTTTCTTAGTGGGAAACTTTTTGACTATTTGCCCTCTATGATTGCAAGACGTCTTTAGTGTTTGTTTTGCTCTGTTGTTGGAGCCAGATATGGTTCTTAGAACATACTTCCTGCTGGGGGTTAGGATTCTATCCTTGATTGGCGTGATGTTGGCCAATATGTCTTTCTCGTGCAGTATCTTAGTATTCTACGTTCAGTAGCTGCAATGGCATTCAGTTGGTGACTCTTGAGAGAGATGTAAACGCATGCCTTGTATTCGATTATCGGTCTGACAAAAGTCTTGTAGGTGTGCAACAAAGTTTTGGAAGACATTCTGCTAATTTTACCGGTTAGCAGTTTCAGGGGATTAAACCTCTGTCTCATCCTATCTAAGGATTCCCGGACGTCGGTCTTCCTGGACTTTCGGTGAGATAATAATATCGATGAAAGCATCTTTAACTCCATACAAAATTACATTTAACTTTTTCCTGTGGTGCCTTCTCACTATACCAGACAAAAGTTAACAAAAATATAATTAAAGGAGGGTCTTAACGTTGGAATTAAGCATCGAGTGTACTTAAAATACATGCAAGAAAGAAATGTTGTAAAAATAGTAACCTTAAGATAATGCAGGGAAATTATTAATGCTGAGTTCGATCTAGCATTTTTCAAACAAAAAAGGACCAATGTAGCCTCTGTATAGCCTATCCATTAGCAAGTCCAGAAGATAAAATTAAAATAACAGATAAGTTTGATAAACACATTTCTAATAAAATATCTGCCAGAGCTTAAAAAATGCAGTAAAGGAATCAATGATAAATTAGTTTGTGCCGCTTATTTCGATTTACAAAAAGTGCTCGTAACACCCAATCTACTATGAGCGACTTTTATTACAAAAGTAAACTCGCCACATATACTTTCATAATTTATGACATGGAAAATATCAAAGGCTACTGTTATGTGTGGAACAAGGTAATTGCGAAAACGCGACCAAACGAAATAAGCAGTTGCATTTTAATGTCTTTAAAACAAATCGTGGACTTTAAACAAGCTTACGATTCTGTTAGCAGAGAAGCATTGTGGGAGACCATGGTAGAAATGACTGTACCTGGAAAGCTGATACGATTAGCACAGGTGAGCACAGAGAACGCTTCCGCATGGAATAGAATTGTCATCACCACGTCGGAGAAATTCCTCATTGACACGGAACTTAGACAAGGAGATCCTCTCGCCCCCCTGTTATTTAATTTTCCACTGAAACATGCGGTAAGGAAAGCTCAACCACAACTGATAAACGGTTTTGTCTCCCAAGGATCAAAAATACTATTGGCGTTTGCAGATGACGTGGACACAATTGCACATTCCACCAGAGATGCAAAAGAAGTTTTCACCATATTCAAAAACGGAGCCAAAGAAGTTGGTCTGAAGGTCAACGAGTACAAGATCAAGTACATGATGGTTATGATGAACCCAACGCCAAGGTCTGAAAAGGTACTGTAAAGAAAGCTATTGCGAACTATCTACCTTGCAGAGAAGAGACAACAGGAGAATGAAGAAGAAGACACAATGATGAACTCCAGACAGTATATGGAGATAAAAACTTAGTAAGATACTTTATAGCAAACCGAATAAGACGGGCCACGTGCTAAGATCTAGTGACGAAAGACTCCTGAAAGCCACAATCTGGGAAAGGCCCGATGGCAGAAGGTCAGTTGGTCGCCCAAGAAAGAGATGGAAGGACACAGTAGCCAGTGATCTACGCAAAATGGGAATACAGCAATGGGAAATAGCTGCTCAGGACCGTTAGCAATGGAGGGAAATAGTAAACGCAGCCAAGTATCATATAGAGTTGTAGAGCCAAATGATGATGATGATGATTAAAAAGAAAATAGAGTCAAAAAGGTTATTCTTTATTCTAATATCTGTGGTGGACAAAACCGCAACTGTTTAATTTTCTCATTCTTTTCCTATGCTTCTATGATCTTAATCTTCGAATAATTCATTGATTTCTAGAAACAGGGCATACAAAAAACGAATGAGACAGCATGCGAACTGTTAATGAAATTGCCAAAAAGCGGATATCAGCAATATATACCCCTGATCAATGGATCATGTTAATTCGCATGGCAAAAGTGTCTGGAAAGCCATACATTGTAAAAGAAATGGCAGAAAGCGACTTTTTTAAGTTTAAAACAGAACGTAAAATTAGAAAATTGAGATAAGGATAATGGCAAACGAGCTAAAAGTAATCAAACTTAAAAGAAGTGCACTTTTTATCAGATGTGCCTTATAAAATGAAGTTCAAATATGACTATGCCGATGTACATAATATACACATAAAAACATACAAAAACTAGAATTCTAAAGAATTGCCTCCACTATATAAAAGTTTGCTTCCAATAAATGCTAAAAAATTGAATGGTTTGCTTTACTTATTTACTTATGAAGAAAGTCTTCCTAGCATTCCTGAGATTAACCATAAGTTTGACTCTTTCCGTATAGCCAATAATGGGACGAAAATACAAAAGGGACAGAATATAAAAAGTAGTAGAAATATAAAAAAATCAAAAGACTGATATTTTTGTACACACTTATGACAAGTCGAAAGAAAATGCAAAAAAAGTATTTTTGAAGTGTGTATATTTTAGGCAATTCCTAGCTGAGCGCTTTCGGCTTTACAAAGCCATCATCAGAGCTATGCTACAATAAAATGTTCTTATAAGTACTAATTGGTAAAGATTATAATTTTTAACTTACGTCAATTTTTTAAATACCACTACAAAGGAGAGATCTCATTTCCTTATATTTCAAAATTATGATTTTTTGGTTGTTGAAATTCTTAAAACATATAAAAAACATATAAAAAGCCGACACTGGACTTCACAAACACGTTAAAAAATTGAAAAAAAATTTTTTGTCATGGTACGGGTGTAAGAACCCGACCATTGATTGATGTTAGGAGGTAGACAGAATAGAACTAATGAAATCAAATGTCGGTCCTTTTAAACGATTTTTCAAAAGTGACAGTTGACAAATGTCATATATAGGAAATAGAGATTGTTTTTTAAATTCTTACAAAATTATTTAATAGAATGGAATTACTAATAGTCATCAAAGACTTTCTAAAAATTAAGTTTTTAAATTAAATTTTATGTGTTCATCACATCATACAGAATGACATTAGTTTGTAAATTCACTCAAGTCATTGCTCAAGGTCAATGTATGTTCAATCCGACAGCTATCCTTAAGAAACAAGGGCTCAAATTGTTCAACAACAATATAAAGAAGAAACATGGTATTAATGTTACATTATCTGATACTTAAGTGTATTGAGAATTGTATCTCTTGATGGAAATTTGTAAGAAATTTGCATAAAAATTTTTTTTAAGAATGTATTTTCATGTTTCAATTAAGAATAACTGTCAAATGAATTACAAAATGTTGTAAATTTCTAATAAAGTTTAAAATTTGTTTAAAAATATAAAAGTATGAAAAATATATAATAAGATTGCATGAGGTCACCCTTCTTCCTCTAAAGTCTCCCATAATAATTTAAAAAGAGATTTATAATTGCAATTGAGGTTGATTTGTGTGTTTAAGTAACAATCAGGGTTTAGTTTCATTTCTTTGGATATCTCAAGATCTTCCAAGAGATTCATGAGTCTAAAGTTTTTATTGGGAATGTTGTGTAAAATTTTACTGTTTTCAGAAGGAGAAAAGGAATGATTATTAAATTTAATGTGATATCCAAAGTTTGATTTTTCTGGGTTATTGAGGTGTTCTTTGATTCTTTGATTCAGAGTTCAGAGTTGATTCAGAGATCAAAGAATCAAAGAACACCTGAATAACCCAGAAAAATCAAACTTTGGATATTACATTAAATTTAATAATCATTCCTTTTCTCCTTCTGAAAACAGTAAAATTTTACACAACATTCCCAATAAAAACTTTAGACTCATGAATCTCTTGGAAGATCTTGAGATATCCAAAGAAATGAAACTAAACCTGATTGTTGCTTAAACACACAAATCAACCTTAATTGCAATTATAAACCTCTTTTTAAATTATTATGGGAGACTTTAGAGGAAGAAGGGTGACCTCATGCAATCTTATTATATATTTTTCATACTTTTATATTTTTAAACAAATTTTAAACTTTATTAGAAATTTACAACATTTTGTAATTCATTTGACAGTTATTCTTAATTGAAACATGAAAATACATCCTTAAAAAAATTTTTTATGCAAATTTCTTACAAATTTCCATCAAGAGATACAATTCTCAATACACTTAAGTATCAGATAATGTAACATTAATACCATGTTTCTTCTTTATATTGTTGTTGAACAATTTGAGCCCTTGTTTCTTAAGGATAGCTGTCGGATTGAACATACATTGACCTTGAGCAATGACTTGAGTGAATTTACAAACTAATGTCATTCTGTATGATGTAATGAATACATAAAATTTAATTTAAAAACTTAATTTTTAGAAAGTCTTTGATGACTATTAGTAATTCCATTCTATTAAATAATTTTGTAAGAATTTAAAAAACAATCTCTATTTCCTATATATGACATTTGTCAACTGTCACTTTTGAAAAATCGTTTAAAAGGACCGACATTTGATTTCATTAGTTCTATTCTGTCTACCTCCTAACATCAATCAATGGTCGGGTTCTTACACCCGTACCATGACAAAAAATTTTTTTTCAATTTTTTAACGTGTTTGTGAAGTCGAGTGTCGGCTTTTTATATGTTTTTTATATGTTTTAAGAATTTCAACAACCAAAAAATCATAATTTTGAAATATAAGGAAATGAGATCTCTCCTTTGTAGTGGTATTTAAAAAATTGACGTAAGTGAAAAATTATAATATTTACCAATTAGTACTTATAAGAACATTTTATTGTAGCATAGCTCTGACGATGGCTTTGTAAAGCCGAAAGCGCTCAGCTAGGAATTGCCTAAAATATACACACTTCAAAAATACTTTTTTGCATTTTCTTTCGACTAGAAATATAAAAGCAAAAGTGAGAATAATTAAGAATATGAACAAGACTCCAATTTTAATTATTCCGATTAGCTTAAGGTATGTTTTTTATTGTCATTTTTTAAACAGTACTGTTTTGTTTCAATAAATCTGTTACTAAGTTTAGAGTAAGTATTTTTTTTCCTTAATTACTTCGATGAAAACAATAGTAAGTTTACAAAATTTAGCCAAAAAATTTTTTTTATTATGTTTGATTTGTGAAATACCTTAAAACCCGTTATATATAATGTATCAGAAATTTAAGACGTATTTCTTCCAAAGATGACATCATGTTTTACAGCGAAATCTTTGCGAAAATTTTCAAACGCGATTATCTCAGTTCAGCCAAAATTTAGTTGCAAAAGTCGAATTAATCTATAAGAGCAAATTTTATAGAATATAAAATAAATAAATCATAAGATTAGAAAAAAAAGCAAATAAATTAAATTATAGTGACAATTTTACCACCACTCTACTCAACAAAGCATAAAAATTTGCCATAAAAATATTATACTCTGGCAACATTGGTCTATTAAGAAGACCTAGGATTTTTAAGCCGGCCGTTATGATAGATTACCAAACAAACAATGGACAAGATCATTCTCAACGGTTTGTTGCTTCTTTCGAAAAGCCTCCAAATCCTGCCGGATATGCTTTTATTCCTAGATATGTGAGCATGTATATACGAGAATGAGTGATGAGCTTTGAATTATTTATTTCTAGGACATGTTAAGACGCATCTCAAGTGTGTTCCGTTTTCAGAGACGGACTTTTTACGCGTTCGAACAGTTAAATTAAGAATTTAAAATAATTTCAGAATAAAAAAATTAATGAGGTTCGTAAAATCCATATACCGAAATCGAAAGTTACATTTTCAGTTCAAATGGATAATACAATATATAACAATAAAACACTGAAAACTTTGTTTTCAAAACTTCCACAAAATATATTATAATACCTTATCACTTCAGCTGTTTTGACAGATTATTTTTCTCAAGTGATCTATTTTTGGTATGTCTTTACACTTTATAGTCTTTAACTGAATAACTTGAGGAGGGGAGAACTGTTTGTCTCAGGTTTATCATTCAGAATTATGTCTGTATTTTTTAATTTGTTAATTTCCATAGATTCCAATAAAGATAGCTTAAAGACTTTATTTTGGATGTAAGGAACTTGAAATTTGTTAAGGTTGAATGTTCGAATAATTGAACTTTGATGGTATACAAAGTAATATCGAACACAGTAATTAATTATATCTTGCCCAAGTACACAATATTCGGAATAGAAATATTCGGAATATTTTTGTTATATAGAAGCCGGAGACATTCTGTCTCCGGCTTCTATGTAACATGTAGCTTCTCCATTTTTAAAAATTTTAAAGTGTTTGTTTGTCTTTGTGTATTGTATTGTTATGTCCAAATTTACATGTATGACATTCTACTCATGTCGGATAGGCCTCAACTGACGAAATGCCCCTGAGGATGATCTATTGATCGAAAGTACTTGGGCAAGATTTAATTAATTACTGTGTTCGATATTTGCCTTGTATATCATCAAAATTAAAAGAATGATTATGATCTAGAAGGTGAATTGCATATGTAGAATATGTTTTTCTATTATTGAAAGCCCTTTTATGTTCTGCTAGAGGTTTGTTAAAAGTTCTACCAGTTTGACCAACGTAAGTTTTTGGTCAGTGGCCACATTTGTATACACCCCTGTGTTAGTGCTTTTTATTTTGGCTCTTCTTGTTTTTATTATTTTTTTTTGAACCTATTCTCTATCCTTTCATTGTTGGATATAGGTCTCCCCCAGTTCTCTCCATCTTTCCCTATCTTGAGCTGTTCTCTGCCATGTGGGACCTCCTTGTTTCCTGATGTCATCTTTCCACCTCATCTGTGGTCTGCCTCTTGATCTCTTTGCATTGTATGGACGCCACTTTCCGATGGCATTGTTCCATCATCCGTTTTGGATACGTTCATTGTGTCCAGCCCATTTCCATTTCAGTTTTGCTGCTTGTTCTATCGCGTCTACTGTCCTTGTTCTGGTTCTGATCCACTGGTTACGTTTTCTATCTCTAAGTGATACACCCAACATTTGTCTCTCCATCGCTCTTTGTGCCTTTCTTATCCTATTCAAATTGGCCTGTGTAAATATCCATGTCTGTGCTCCGTAGGTGAGCACCGGTATGATACAGGAGTTATATACCTTGCTTCGTAAGTATAGAGGGATTGTTTGATTTTTTAGAACGTAAGAAAGTTTGCCGAACCGTGTCAGTCATAGCTTTCGTGGAGGAGGAGCTCTGAACTGAGTAGGGGTTCTTCTGTACTTCAGGGACGACAGACTGGGCGGGGGATGTCCTCAACCTCGACACGGCACGTCCCATATGGCTGATAGGGAAAGTTCCTGCAGATATGCAGGACAGGTACGAATAAGGCATTGCCAAATAAGTACCCGCGGATCAACTGAGGATATGACATTAGGCAGCAGTAATGTCATTACTGGATTAAGGCTATGGGAAGTAAAAATTCTGTAGGCTTAATTGCAGATACTAACAGGCGTTGCTCACATTATGAGTTAAACGGCTGTGATACTGCGACAACAGCAGCGTCTGACCCAGAGTGGGCGGCTGCAAACAGCGTCTGTTCCCAAAGTGGGCGGCTGAAACACACTTACCAACCCGTCTGGCCAGCGTGGTGAGTTCACGGCCAATCTACCCCCCTCTTATGACAGATACACGTTTTTAATATATTTGCTCAAATTGTCATTGGTTCTAAAAGCTGGTATTATTTCTTACTTTTTCGTGTGTTTGGCTATTGTTGTTGATATCTTACCTGTATATGCAACGGAGCAAAAGGTATTGGGTTTTTCCACAGATGACGGAAATACTAATTTGAGGGCTTTCTTATGTAATCATTGATTTAAAATTATATTTATTGTTTATTCGTTGTACCCACTGCTTACTGCTATTTGCTTAATGATATTTAATTATATCTCAAAGTTGTATTTTGTTCAAAAATGTAATCTGATGAGAATTATTTAAATTTGCCGCGCAGTTGTAGACGGGGCATTAGCTGTATTGGCGGTTGACACTTTATGTCTTGCCGAAAAAGAGAAGAGTCGCCACCCGCCAGCCGAGAGTGACAGTCGGTCGAAAAAATAGGTTAACAGATGGCATGTCGATATAGTCGATATTTTTGTTATAAGGGTTTGGATAATAAATTTGGTATCTGTGCACATATCCTTTAATTTTTACTAGAGATACAGTCCACTAGCGAAGTTAAACCAGCGCACCAGTTACAAGGGCGAAACAGAATTATTCAAGAAAACAGGAATGGTCTAACCTACGCCAACATATTTTGACATCGGAATTTCTATTAATCGATGTAACATGCTATGGTAAGCTGCGCATTTATATTGTGTAGGATGTGATGATGAATTGTGTATAGTCGTGTCAGTATGGGTAGGTTTATGAAATACGGAGATCTCGTATTTGTTTTTAGGTCTGATAATTTTTAAATTTTAAAAAATTATTTATTGATTTTGTTCTTTTTGTATTGTAAATTTAACATGACCATGGAATGAATTAATATACGATAAAAATTGGTGAAGTTGCCTGTTAGTTCCTGTAACCCACCAAAAAAAACGCACCAGTTTCCATTACCAGAGAAAAAGCCCAGTACCTTCTTCTCGATTACACATACAAGCAAGATATCAACAAAAACAGTCACAAAAAAGAAAGGAATAACACCAGCTTTTAGAACAAACAGCAACTTACCCAAATATTGAACTGTGTTTATTAATCTAATTTTTTCTTTATTTATTTATTATAAAAGGTTTAACACTTAGTTTATTAAAGTTTATATAAAATACTATAATAATTTATTTTCACACTACAATTATATAATTTATTTACATTTATTACAATTTATATTTCCGACAATAATTCAAACTCGATACATTATATTCAGAATAAAACTGACTGTTTTCAATAAAATTTCCTCTTTATATATAAAATACCGGTAATCTGGAATCTGGGCGACCCCTTTCGAATAAACTGAAAGTTCACGCCAGACAGGTTTTTAGCCGAGGAGGACGCGTGGATGTTTGTCTAGAAATTTCTGCCGGCCTCGATTGGAACGCTGGTGTATGATCAGGAAATTGCCAATCACAGGTATAAGGCCCGTAGGTATTATCTGCTAAAAATACTGGTTAGAAAAAGATGTTTACAGTTTAGATATGAGTCATTATTTATCGTAACAATATATTAAAAATAACGAGAGCCAAAATAAAAAGCACTTACACAGTGGTATACACAAACTTAAATGTGGTGACTGCCCTAAAACATTTAATGACGATGTTCAAAATCTTCACATCCAAAATCAGAATATATGGAAATTAACAAATTAAAAAACACAGACATAATTTTGAATGACCAACTTGAGACAAACACTTGTCCCCTCCTTAAACTATTCAGTGAAGACTATAAAGCGTAAGCATATACCAAAAATAGATTACTTGAGAAAGGCACTCTGCCGAAGCAGCTGCAGTGTTTTATTGTTATATAAAATGAATTTCCATCAAGTAACGGTCGAATCCATCACTTATTTAAAAAATACATTATATGGGTTTCGTCAATAACGTTGCAAGTGTCAACTTGCGTCACTTGCGTTAACGCAAGTTTCAAAGTAGCCTCAAATAAATAGCGGCAATTGTTGATGAAAAAATCGTGTCTAGCAAAACTATGCTGCTATTGGTTGTTATCGTTGCACAGATGTAATTACATTTATACTTTATACAAACAGTATATATATATATATATATATATATATATATATATATATATTTATACTTTATGTCAAAACTCTTTGGCGAGGAGTCCTCGGTGATTTTTAAAGACGTTTAACTAATTATATACCGTAAAATGGGGTGTGATTGATCAATTTTTAACTTTTTTTTATAGTTCAAACATTTTTTTATCTGTTCTATCTTACACACTTTACTTATATTATATTACTATCTGAAGAATAATGCTTAACAGTAGTTTTATTATAATTGTTAAGAAAATCCACTTGCGTATTAAGGTGATCACTAAGTTAATCACAAGGGTGATCAATCTTAGGTCCGTAAATGGGCTGATTAATCATGAGGATTTTATAGCATAAAACAGTAGATCTTTTAAATAGAGTATGATTAATCTCAAGCCTAACTAATTTGGTAATTAGGTCACACACTTTTTCGAATGTTTACAAAGGGGTGAGATTAAAATAGAGGAGTGAAAATGATCACACCATGTTTATTCATACCAAAAAAAAACGATTTTTAAGATAAAATAATAATAAAACAAAATACACATAATTTTCTTTTATTTTTCCTTCGCATAATTTAATTTTTAAATCTAATAAATATATTTCTTTTCGGTGCATGTCTTCTGCCATTTACATTTCTCTGATATGTTTCCCTTGTGCTCTTTTCTTCTCTTTTTCTACATAAAGCCGTTGGCCTGCTACTATAGTGTAGTAAAAACAGATATTTGTCAACAAGTTTACAGAAGTATATAGGAAAACAATTTTAAATTGAGTATGACCACCAGGTATAAAGGTTGGAGCAGAATAGAATACAATAGTTGTGAGGGTTACTAATCCCTAAATAAGGTTGCCAGTGTCGGAGTGATGGAGGTTAACAGGTACTAATGAATTTGCAAGAAATGTAAGATGTTTATTTTATTGGTTATATATAACCAATAAAAGTTTAATAAGTACCTACCTATTTGCAAAATAAAGTTTAATTCTTTAGATAAAATAAAACGTTTTATTTTATCTGAAATGAGTGCATTCCACGAAGTAAGGGTTTTAACAATCAAACATTTATATATAACAAGCGAGTCTTCTACAGCTGGCGCCGCTTCTCGCATCCTAATTTCCAGCGTTTTCTGTCGAAGCAATCTTCAGTTGTTAGATCTCTGGCGGTCATTGCATCGTCGACATCGTCTCTCCAGGATCGTCTTGGTCTACCTCGTTTTCTTCTAGTTGGCGGAGTCCATTCTTCTATTTTTTTTGGCCATCTATTTTCCGGCATTCTCTGAAGGTGTCCATACCAGTTAAGTCTTTTGGCTTCGATTGTGTCTATTATGTCAAGATCGATTTCCATTTCTCTCCGAATATCTTCGTTTCTCACCCTATCTAGTCTAGTGAGCTGGCAACATCGTCTCCAGTAGTTCATTTCCATGGCCTTAATTTTTGATTTGTTTCTTTGGTTTATTTCCCAGAGTTCGGCGCCATACAGTCCAATACTTTCTATTATTGTTTTATAAATTCTTCTTTTATTTTCTTTTGTTATTTTTTTTTCCATAATAGTCCGTGTAGCTGTCTGGTGGCTGATCTTGCTTGGCCAATCCTGGAATGTATTTCTTCGCTACTTCCTGCTTTTGATGTTATTTGGACTCCCAAGTACTTAAAATTGTCTGTTGGTTTTATAGTTCCCATTTCTATTTGTAGGCTTTCTGGTTGTTCTCCTACAACTAAGTACTCAGTTTTTTGTATATTAATTGTGACCTCACAACAATCAAACATTTAATTCTTTAATTCCAGGAATCTACGACAGTAATTGACTAGATAATTACCTTCTTAACTTATTCCACAGAAAATGTGATAGTGGGTTTTTCCATTTTGTAGGAAGGTCCAAGTGGGGTATTCAAAATTCTTAACAGTTCACTAAAAGTAGGTACTTCAGTTGCAAGGTGCAGTTTATTGTGTATACTAGTGTTATGGAAAATTTAGAAGTGCCGTGTAAACGCCGAAAAATTGGTCCTTTAACAGTTAATGAAAAAACATTAATATTTAATTGTTTTAAATCATTTACAGACAAACGTTTATATGAAAGTGTTGATGAGACCGTTGAGTTAGTTAGCAGTACACTTGGTGTTGGGAAATCTACGATTTACAGAGTTATTAAAGAAGAGAAATGTGGTAGTTTTCAAATGCCACGTAATGCTCCAGGGAAACCAAAATTTCAAATAGAATATCATTTTAAAGAAAAACTTCGACGGAAAGTGCATGAATTCTTCTTTAGACAAGAATTTCCAACATTGGATAAAGTTCTTGTCTCAGTTCGAGATAATAAGGATTACCCAGAAATGAGTCGAAGTACGTTATGGAAACTTTTAAAAGAAATAGGCTTCCGCTGGAAAAAGAATCCCAGAAAGTCTATTTTATTAGAAAGAACCGATATTGTCATATGGAGAAGACATTTTCTAAGAACCATAAAGGAAATGAGAAACCAAATAAGAAAAATATTTTATCTTGATGAAACATGGATCATCGAGGGTCATACACCAAATAAATTTTGGCAGGATGAAACTTTTACAAGTCAAAGGCACGCTTTTGTAAATAACTTATCTACTGGTTTAAACCCACCATCAGGAAAGGGACGCAGGCTGATAACAGTACACATTGGCAGTTAGGACGGTTTTGTTAAAGGTGGTTTATTAACTTTTGAATCAACTCGTACCGGTGACTACCATGAAGACATGAACGCTGATGTCTTTCAAGAATGGTTCGAACAAATGATAGATCTTCTTCTTAAGAACTGTGTAATAGTAATGGATAATGCAAGTTATCACTCCAGACTTATAGAAGGACTGCCCACAACCAAGTGGTTAAAAAAAGACTTGTAGAATTGGCTGAGTTCAAAAAATATTAAGTACCATCCCGGATCTATAAGAAAGGAACTTTATTCGTTGTGTGCCCTTCATAAAGAAAAATTTTAAAAATACGAAATTGATGAAATTGCCAAAAATCGTGGAATGACAGTACTTAGATCCCCACCATATCATTGTGAATTAAACCCGATTGAACTGGTATGGGCACAGATAAAGAGTGAAGTTTCAAGAAAAAATACCACTTTTAAAATTCATGATGTTAAACAGTTGTTTTTGGAGGCCGTAAATAATGTAAACCTGAAAACTGGGAAAAGGCAGTAAATCACACTATTAAAGAAGAGGAAAAAATGTGGAAGCTGGCCAATATTACTGATAAAATGATCGAGCCAGTTATTATAAATCTTGGTTCTGAAAGTTCATCTTCTGAATCTGATTTGGATTTGTAACAAGTAGCTGTAAGTTTTATATTAATATTTTTATTCATCTATTTAACATACCTCAGACGGTTTTAAAAACTCTTTTTCTCTTTTGTAATTTTTAAAAATTAAAAAAAAAATGTGAATTTTTTAAAACCCTTTTTAATGTAGGCCAGTCAGTTCAATATAGTATGTGATAAAAGAGGTCACTTTTGTTTACATACACAAACACTTTATAACACTGAAATAATTCATTTACTTTTTACAATTATTCAAAGTAATTTTTCAATTAATCTTGAGCACGCGCATGGAGTGGTCGGAGGTACCAGTTAAAATTATGCTAATTACTCTCTCGTTCATAAAAATAAACTATAGTTTTGTTCTTTTTTAAACTAGGCTAAAATCAATATATAGTATTGTAGTATAGTATTGATGCTATCTACTTTATTATTTATTGTTTCCTTCCTAAATTGACTATTTTGCTTTAAAAATACAGGATTCCATATCCTAGCGATAAAATCTGTAAATGTGATTTTTTATTTAGAATAAAATCATAATTATTTGTGTATAACAAATATCAAAATTAGCTTTTATTCCTGTTATTATGATTCTTCCATTATTTACATTTAGTCCTACGTTACCCTACTATCAATGTAGCAAATTGTAATATGTTAAATACAAATCATTAAAATTGTAAAGAATCAGCTCGCACAGCTTTAAGTATTCACTTCTCTTTTTGATTTTTTTTAACCTATTCTCTATCCTTCCATTGTTGGATGTAGGTCTTCCCTAGTTCTCTCCATCTTTCCCTATCTTGAGCTGTTCTCTGCCATGTGGGACCTCTCTTTTTGATAAGAATTCTAAATATCTCAATATTCTAACAATAAAAATATTTATTTATATTAGGTATCTCTTAAGAATAATATTATGAATAGTGGTTAAAAGATTTTAAATTTTATTGTACCTTTCTTTCTTCTTTACTTCGACTTGGTGCAGGCAGGTATTGTATTTAAATAAATGCTAAATTTTTATCATTTAAAAATTCACGATGAATTCAATAACATTTCTACTAATTACAGTTCATTTTTAGTATGTAATGAATGTTAGATTTTCTTCTATATATAAGAAAATACAATTCTTCTGTGTATAAAAATCAACAGTTTCTACTAATTACATGTAATATCCACTAATTTTTACCTCTTGTTCAAACTTTTACTCTTTACTAAATTCAGCATAATTTGTTGTACAATTATTCATTACTTCTAAGCTGGGAACAATTCCAACGCAATACAGTCATACATCCACACCTATTACTTCTCCATATGTATAACCTCATGGTAGTAGCACAATAGGAGACTATTTTTCCAATTATTGTAATTCAGAGGATAGTATTTAATTGATAAATACAGATATTTATGTAAGTATGCTTTTTTACTTTAAAAACTCATTCTTTTGTAATACTTATATTCTGAATAAATAAAACATTTTTTTAATTACTTACCTGAACGTAACTTTCAAAGAAACTAAATTATTTCTCCGCAGACCTCCAAAATAATAACAGAAATTACTTGTTTTGAGACTAAATAAATACTGTAAACTGGTAAATGAATCACCCGATGCAAGGAAACGCAGAGTTATAGCTAGTCTTTCTTCGGGTGAAATAGCTTTTCTAAAACTTGTATTTTTTGTACTTATTATGCTTCTTATACCATCCAAAATAAAATTGATATCTTCTTGGGACATTTTAGTGAAATTATTAAACTTGTCAGTTTCTTTATCAGCTAACAGGTCGTTTAACAAAAACGAACTATTAATATAATTCACGCGTCTTCCTTTTTAAATTAAATTGGAATGACCACATACGTCTCTGCTGTTTACGTTTTTTACTTTTTAATAATTTATAAATAATTATAAAACTAGCACAAGCTACAGACAATTGTTCGTTTGGCATGTTCGCTGCCTCAGGACGAATAAATGGATCAGTGCTGCGGCAAACCTCATCCGTCCTGAGGCATTCGGTGCGGCCTCGGCTTGCCTCATGCGTATTCGTGCTCAAGTGAGTACCCAGCTTTAGTCACCAATGGTACTACTGAAATAATGACACTTGATGTAAAAATTTATTTCAAGTCAAAGAAACTTTTACATCCAAGATATTCCCGAATTTATTGACAAAGAAATTAATAAAAAAATTTATAAATTTCTTCATAAATTGACTGGTATTGTGATTTATTCCAATGACCACTGATTTTTCTCATAGGTATTCTTAAGTTAAAGTTAATTATATATAATTGAATGAACTGTTATCAGTAGTAATATCCCTAGGACATTGATAACAGACGAGATAATTTCATGACAATCGAAAGCTCGTTCCTTGGTAACAGCACGAAGCCGAAGGCTGAGTGCTGTTACCAAGCAACGAGCTTGAGAAATCTGTCATGAAATTATGAGTCATTCATCAATGTCCCAGGGATATTCGGCGGATAATTTTTCAAAAAAAAAAATTCCATGAATATTCCCCAAATATATTTGTGACTGTAGGTTGTATTTCTGGGAATTTTTTCTTTGATTAGCGCATTTATACTTTAAAGATTCTCATTAACGAAACGTGATATTTTGAAATTTATTTGGATGAAGTTGTCAAACTCGATCGTGTTGTCATAGGGATTGAAAATTGCACTGAATGCAATTATCAGTCTAATGTTGACATGATTGGGTGAAATTGTTCCACATGACATAAAATGACGAAATTTGAATGGCTGTTAGAACAGTCGAAAAATTATCTAATTTAGTCATTCCAGGAACGCATCTCAAAAATATGGTCATCATTTTAATGACATCTACTATAAAATTTACAATTTATCTATGAATTTAAAAAAATCCACTAGGAAACTAAGTTCCTGTAGCGGGCTGTATACCATATATCACAAAAAAAATTTTTAAATTCCTTTATAAAAGGTATATAATAAAATGCTCAAACGGTCTATCACATTTACATTACAAAACGTTTTCGGATTGTTAAATCCATTATCAATGTAAACGAGGTATACATGCTATGAGCCACCAAAATATATGGGTCAAAACCCTTTAAATGTTATCAATTTACAGTTGTTTTACGTTATATATATATATATATATATATATATATATATATATATATATATATATATATATATATATATATATGATTTCAGTTGTTTTCCGGGTTTGACTCCGCGTTAAGTAATTTTGGTTTTTAGAAAAACCATTGTTTTGACGACGTTTCGGCAAGGTCACACTTGCCATTGTCAAGTCAGATTAGTTCTGCTTCGTCTTGATGTTTCAGGAGAACTGATTTCTCGGTCGCTGCTTGCTAAGTTTTAATACCTTGAAGCGCTTCTTGTTATTGGTCCTGTGCGCAGAGTGGGCGGGGTCTTCTTCGCTATTTTAATTTCTACGTTTTTCTGTAGAATTGGTTTCCACGTATTTGGGAGTCTTTGGGTATCGTCTCTGGTATTTAAATTTTTTGGATGTTTTTCGATCTCTATGGCTTCCCTGATTACACGTTTGGCCTTATTTTCGATATTGGCTAGCATTGTTGTTCCATTTAAGTCGATTTTGTGTCCTGTGTTGATGGCATGTTGTGCTAGAGATGAAGTTTTCTTTTTTCTTTCGATGGCGTTTCGATGTTCTTCGCGTCTAACTTGTATTCTTCGATTTGTCTGTCCGATGTACGATTTATCGCAGTCCTCACACGGGATTCTGTATACACCTTGATTTTCCAATGCAACTTTTGTTTTTGCCGATGGTAATATGGTTGCGATTTTTTTGTCGGTGTTAAAAATAGTTTCTATGTTGTTTTTACGTAGCACTCTGCTGATTTTGTCTGTCGTACCCTTTATATAGGGCAGGATAGTTTTTCCGACTGGTTTTTCCTCTTCTTCTGGATCTTTGATTTTGTTTCGGGATTTCTGTGCCTTTTCAATCGTATACATGTAGAAGCCATTTTTTCTTAGAGCCGTTTTGACTTTTTGCATTTCTTCGTTCTTATGTTCCTTATCTGTCAGTTTCTCAGATCTTGTTATTAGGGTTTTTATTACCGAATTTAATTGTGCAGGATGATGGTGTGAGTCTGCGTGTAAGTACCTGTCAGTATGGGTTGGTTTTCGGTATACTGTGTGTCCTATGCTTCCGTCTTCTTTCTTAATAACTAACACATCTAGGAATGGAAGTTGTTGGTTATTCTCCCGTTCCATGGTAAACTGTATTTTTGGGTGGATATTATTAATGTGTTGTAGGAACTCGTTAAGCTTCTCTTCTCCATGTGTCCAGATAATAAATGTGTCATCAACATACCTAAGCCACAGTTTGGGTTTATGCTCCGCTGTTTCTATTGCTTTTGATTCTATATCTTCCATAAAAAGGTTGGCTATTACGGGTGACAGTGGTGAACCCATCGGTGCCCCTTCAACTTGTTTGTACCTCTGTCCTTGTAGATGAAATAGGTGTTGTTTAAGCAGTGCCTCGTCAGGTTTAATGTATCCTGTGGTATTGGATATTTTCTGCGTATAATTTCTAATGATTCTTCTACTGGCACATTGGTGAATAATGAGACTACATCAAAGCTCACTAATAGGTGTTCAGGTTCCAGAACAACGTCCTTGATACGGTCGATAAAGTGGCTTGCATTCTTGACGTAAGAATCCGCTTTCTCTGCATATGGTTGTAGCTGGTCGGCCAGAAATTTTGCCAGTGATTGTAGCGGTGACCCGATAGAGCTGACTATTGGTCGTAATGGTAACTCTGCCTTATGTACTTTGGGTAAACCGTAAAGTTTTGGACATCTTGACGACTTTTCTCGTGGAATAAGCTGGAACTGCTGTTCTTTCTTGATCTTTGACGCTTGTATTTTGGCTTTAGTTGTTTTCTCCAAATATGTTGTTGGGTCTGTTGCGATTTTTTGATATGCACTGTCGTTTAGTATATTCTGTATCTTTGTGTCGTAGTCTTCAATATTCATTATGACAGTAGCGTTGCCCTTGTCAGCTGGAAGTACGATGATGTCTTTGTTTTGTTGTATGTTCTTCAAGGCTTTCTTTTCTTCGTAAGTTAAATTCTTTTTCGGAGGCTTGGCTGTTCTTAATATTTGTGCTACATCTTGTCGAATAATTTCGGCTGTTTCTGATGGTAACTTAGTGATAGTTGTTTCCACTTCGCTAATGATGTTTTCGACGGGAATCCGTGTCGGTGCAATAGCAAAATTAAACCCTTTGGAAAGGACACTATTTGTAGCTTCATCCAAAGTAATATTTGAGAAATTGTAGACTAGATTACTGGATTCTGTTGTTGGTAGTTTCTTATTCTTTGGTCGTTGTTGTAGTATCAATTTCTCAAACTTTTTGATTTGTTTTTTCTTGGTGAGATCAGCATCTGTCTCCGATCGAAAGTTTGTGAGCTTGTCAAAGATGTTCCACAGAGTCGGATGTATTTTGTTACTTAGGGTGAGATATAGCTTTAGTAAATCTGAATTTACTTTATCGATGTCTCGTCTGGAATCTTGTATTGCTTCTCTAGTAAGTGCTAGACTTGCCCTTTTTAAAATATTTTTAGTTTTATGGTTGTTTTTGTGGAAACTTAACTTCATACAAGTGGGTATTATGCTTATATATATATAAATATATATATATATAAATATATATATATATATATATATAATATATATATATGGTTACAGATTATGATGTTTAAGTTACCGTTGGAATTGGTAACATGTTTTGGTGGCTCATAGCATGTATACCTCGTTTACACTGATGATGGATTTAACAATCCGAAAACGTTTTGTAATGTAATTGTGATAGCCCGTTTGGGCATTTTATTATAAACCTTTTATAAAGGAATTAAAAACAAATTATCTATGAATTGTCAAAACAAATTAAATTAATTGACGAATTTTTTAGTGTTATTAAGTAACAAAACAAAATAATTGTTTAATTTGTAATTTGAGTACGGTTTCTGAAGTGAAAATAAACGTTTCTTCATTTGAAATTGAAGTTTATTCTCAGTGAAGATATTAAATAATATTAAAATGCCACAAGAAAATAACTTCCATATAATATTTCTTTTACGTAGCGGTTAGGTTTTAAAATAAGCGCTAACATAGCGAAACAAAGGAAAGTACTAGAATAAAAATAAAAAACTAATATGAAAAAGTGTTAGCATAAATTCTTTTATTTTAATATTTACAACAGCAGCTACAGCTCGATGCACTCCTGTCGACGCCATAAAAGAGGACTCTTGGGAGACAGTCTAATGCCGTTTGTTGTACAAAGTCGCATGTTTGATGTTTTATCTTGTTTAGCATTATAATGCTGTTTGCTTTTTTAATGCAATATGTACGAAATGTTTCTGCTTTGGGGCACAACTTAAGAAAACTCTGCATTCAAAATATAAATTATTAATTTATCTGTAAACAAGAATGCAGAACATAAAGCGATTTTAAGAGATTTGCATTCTCTTTAAGAACTATAGTTCTTTTACTAGATGTAATGTATTGTTTGTAGTCTGTTTTCAGAATAAAAATATATTGTACTTGAGGATTTGTTTAGCATGTTATCAAACTGACATTTCAGGTTCGGATTCAGAATTCTTATATAGGACGATGGTATTTCTGGCAATAGAAACTTAATTTTAGCATTTCAATATTAACTATAAAAGAATAAAATTAAGTATTCAATCTAGGTCCTATTTTTTAATAGGATTTTGAAAGTACTCTCTTTCGAACTGAAAGTTTCACATCCGTTGTTACTCTCTCTATACTAATTTTTTAGTAAAGTGAAATGATAAATAAACATAATAACAATTATGTATAAGTGATGAAATATTAATTTATAATAATATTGTATATTTACAATAACTGAAATATACAAATCTGGGGAATTCTGTTCAAATCTGGCAACATTTAAAACACAATTTAAGGAAATAAAACAAAAGTGATTTTCTGAAAATTCTTTCGGAGTAAACGTTAAAAAGCAGGGGTGATAAGAGGCATCCCTGCCGTACTCCTCTTTTAATACATATTGAGGGCGTGTGGTTCCACACCATTAACTGAAACCTCTTTAGCGGCAAGTGAAAATTTTGTAAAGCCCATAGTTTGTGTTTATAAAGGATATGACTTAGATTATTATCAGATAAAACTAGCGCATGTCTTATTTTTTCAGACAATTCAGATTCTACATACCAGCCTTAATCTAATGACAGTGACAGAGAATACGAAGTAGAACCTGAACTACCGAAACCAGGATTATGGAAAAAACATAACAAACACCCCGGTAAGAAGAGGCTGAGGAGGCAGACAATTAAGCACTGAAACGTGCAAAGCAAGCAATAAATGAGGGGTACCTTTATACTGACCGAAAAGGAACAGTGCATCGAGCAAAGCGTATGGAAGAGTCTAACCATAACTGTAGATACGGCTGTAATACAAATATCCCTAATGATAAATGCCAATCAATTTTTGACAGATATTAGGGACTTGGAAGCTGGAACCTTCAAACTTCTTTTTTATGTTCTTATATTAACCTTCAAGATTCTGCAAGAGAAAAACCTAATGCGAGCTATGTAAAAAGAACAAGCTGTACTTACACATTAGAAGGGTATAGAGTATGTAAAGCTTTTTTTATGAAAACCCTTGATGTCAGTAATAAACGAATTACTAATGTTATAATAAAAAAAAAATCACCAGCACAAACTCGGTTTCTCACAAGGACCAAAGAGGTCGTAAAACCCCATCGAATAAAACAACAGATGAAACCATTTACTTAATCAAAGAGCACTTAAAGTCGCTTCCTAAGTACAGTAGCCATTACTCTAGGATTAGATCTCCAAATATGAAGTATTTGAACGTGGAACTGACAATGAAAAACATCTACACTTTGTATGTAGAACCGTGTATGGAAGTAAACATAAACCCTGCGAAGGAGAGTTACTATAGGTATATTTTCTGTACTAATTTTATTTTTTTACTCAAGAGACCTCACACCGATATGTGTGACAAATGTACCACACTACAGAATATTATCAATAATGGTGTTGATCCAGAAAGAGTTGCAACAGCAAAAATTGAAAAATAATTACACTTATGCAAGGCACAATCTTGGTTGGTAGCGGGTAAATACTCTTTTACGTTCCCGGTAGAAGATAGATCTACTTCAGGGATGCGACCCTGCCCACGTGAGCCATAATTATCTCCCAATCTCCTGGTACCTGGGAGAAATTATGTCCTGAACCCATTCTCCCATCTAATTACCAAAGTTTCCATTCCTATATCCTACTCTGTCAGACAGTAGCATCAGTACCAAGATAGAGCGTAAGGGAAATGATCCTGGATCGGTATATTATTAAATATTAGAGCTGCTAAATTAACCGAACGATTACCGGTATAAGTAATCCCCCACCTGTTGGTCAACAGCTAAGGGTGGAAGAACCGACACGTGGTAGGGCACTTCATTGCCCTGGAGCATAGAAATTAACTCCGAAGGCGGAAGAACTAAATTAGTCAACGGCATCGAGATGTGGAAAGCCAGGGGATGACTACCACATTAAAGATCCGTAAGGATATCCTTAGTAAAAATCATCATGGACCCACTAGTGAATAACTTACGTTTTGCAGACGATACAGTAATAATTACGGATAACAACAATGATTTACAACATGGATAACATCAGATGTAGACCAAACCAAAGAAATTAAGACACGTATTGAAATAGCACGTACATCATTTATTAAACTTAAAAAGTTTCTTTGTTGTCGGGATATAAGGTTAGAGCTACGCCTGAGAATGCTTCGATGTTACGTGTTCTCTACTCTTCTTTATGGTCTGGAAGCTTGGATACTAAAACAAGTTCATCTGAATAAGTTGGCCGCCTTTGAATTTTGGTGTTACAGAAGAATCCTACGAATATCATGGATTCAAAGAATGTCAAACATGGAAGTAACTAGAAGGATAGGAAATGAGGCGGAAATAATATTAACCATTAAAAGACGAAAACTTGAGTACTTGAGACATGTGATGAGAGGGCAAAAATACGCATTATTACAACTTATTATGCAGGGCAAAATCCGAGGAAAGCGAAATGTGGGAAGACGAAGAATATCCTGGAATAAGAACTTGAGGGAATGGTTTGAATGCAGTAGTGCAGAACTTTTTAGAGCGGCAGTCAACAGAGTCCGCATAGCCATGATGATTTCCAACCTTAGATAGAAGATGGAACTTAAAGAAGAAGAAGAAGGCATAAACTGCAAAAAATGCAAAGTATGATGATGCGTCGAATTTCAAAGATGGCCCAACTACAGTAGTTATATGCTTTGATTTACAAAAGACGCTTCCAACTTCTATTTTAACTTATACTATGGACTTATAATTTCTGTGTGCACAAAGTTTACACTGGACAGACACAAATGTTTTTGTGGCATGAAGGCCAAGGTAATCGTGGTTGCAACGAAATTGCTTCCTACCTTTGGAAATACATCCAAACGCTGTCACCAACCGTTAAGCGCATAATTATGTATAGTGACAACTATGGTCGCCAAATCAAAAGGCATTATATTGTAAAGTTCTGGCATTATGTAGTCCAAAAGATACAAATTGATACTGTTGACCACAGCTTTCTGGTAGTGAGACATTCATTCATGGAATGTGACCACGATTTCGGGATTATCGAAAAAGCGAAAAACAGAAACCATCAGCAGGTTTATGTACCAAGTATTTGGGCCGACATCATAGTGAAATATAGTAGAAAGTTCATGGTGACGCAAAGGAGGATGATGACTTTGTGTCTTTAGATTCACTAGAACCTTACTTTAGGAAAATGTACCAGGTATCAGTAAAATCCAACGTATGCATTTTGAGAAAGCATATCCATATACACTGTTCTACACAGAAAGCGTCAACCTTCCTACCTTTTACCAGCTGAACATAAGGTCCTCAAGAGCTGGTCGACCTCTCAACGAACTCCCGTTATTAACAACAACAGGAGACAGGCCAAAAATCAAGAAACTTAAATTTGACAACTTACAGTCACTCTTGCCATACGTTCCCTCTATCTACCACGACTTCTTCAACACCTTACAATACGCTAATGGGCCTCAAAATGTTCCTGTCGAAGTTAACCAGAATGTTATTGTTCCCCCAGATGCCGAAAAGCCAGGAAATATTTTTGATAGCGAATCAGAAACTGATTAGTTATACTTCAGGAATGGTAGTATTAAATTGATTTAAACAATTTTTTAACTCATTCTGTTCAGTCAGTATGTGGTTCTTTTTTTTTGGAAGCCAAGGGGTACAATTGATCACTCTTATCACCTTATCAAGGATTGTAAAATAAGGTCAAAAATACAAGATCTAAAACTTATTCTACAACTTATGTAACACTCCTAAGTTATGTTAAAAAGTGTTTCATGTCTATAAAACAGTTACTTATAATTTTAAAAGAGAGTTAAACTTAAACCTTCTTTTTCTTATTATCAATATTTAGTCACTTGTACATATATAGTTTCACTAGTTAGGTTACGATGAGATCAACTCCTTCATTATTAAATAATCAGCTTGTTAAACGAATATTTTATTAAAATGAAAACAAATTTTATAAAATTATAACAGAGAAGTACTATTTAACAAAAGAATATTGACAAAAACATCATTATCTCGAAATACCGCCTAAATTTTGTACTTTAGTAACATAGCCACAAACGCATAAATAAAAATAGATTTAGCAAGATTTAAACTATTTTTAAATGTTAACAATATTAGGGAGGATATAATTTAATCTTATTATTTTTTAAATCTTTTTTAATATGATTTAAATAGCTTAACTGTATCCTTTAAGCAAAATATCTTAAAATAATATAATGTGTAAGTTGTCAAGTTGTTGATCACTCAGCATATGCCCTAAATAATAATTTACATAGAATCTATACTCGGCCTACTTTTAGTAAAATATTTGTCGCTTATATTATGTCTCATAACAACCCCAGTTATAATAACATCTCCTTGAATGTATAGCGTATTTGTCTTTCTTGGATCACCGCGATATTTGAATTCTCCTGCTAATTGCCCATTCACCCAAATGGAAAAATGATCGACGTAACTTCGGATGGCGATGCTAAATTGAGAAGATGGAGTAAATGGGCATTTGTCAACTCTTTCCTCTGGTCCCCAGTCGCCATCTAACCAAGAATTCCGTACAAATACATGCCTGGTGTTTAAGTAACCTGAAAATAAAATGATTTAATTAATTTAATTAATTAATATTTGAGAAGTTGGGCTTGGCAATATGTCCTTTAGCCACAGATCAGATGACATATTACTGACTTAACATTAAATGTATTGTAATATGCCTACTGTGAAAAGTAGGTACTTATACGTATTGATTAATTTTTTTTTATAGATTAACTCTATTATGATAAGTTATTTATTTTTATGCTAATTAATAATTTTTGTTTTCCTAAGAAATTCAATTAATAGATCATACATGATTTGTCGATTGTAGCAATTAAACGTGATATGTTAACTGAAACCGCAATTTTTAGTTTGTACAATTTAGAAAATACATGAAGAATCCATATAGAATCCATATGGTTAATACATTCAAAAAATATGTCGTTTAAATCTTCAACTTAAGTGCCATTAATTACTATTTAACTGGGAATAAGCAACAATTAAAGGTTAAAATACGTTTATTGACGTTTCAATTTCCACTTCGGAAATCGTTCTGAATTCACAATTTTATGTGGCGATTTCAACGCAAAAATAGGGGTAAAAGAAGCAGATCTAGAAACATATTTAGGACAATTCGGTTCCCCAAGAAGAAATGATCGAGGAGAAAAGCTACTGAGATTCCTACTCCAGAATAACTTATTCAACATGAACAGCTTCTTTCACAAAAATATGCACAGAAGATGGACTTGGAAAAGTCCAAACGGTAGAACAAGGAACGAAATCGACTACATCATAAGTGATCAAAAACAAATAATTAAAGATGTAACAGTACTCAACAAATTCACCACAAACAGCGACCACAGGATGATACGAGCGAAAGTTCAAATCAATATAAAAAGAGAAAGGAATATAATGATTAAAAATAAATTTCATGGTATCTGGACACCCCCATTAGATATCAACCAATATCAGACACATATCAATAATAAGCTTCTATTGCAGGAAACCTCCGCTAACGATATTAACGACTTGAATAACTGCATCATAAACGCCTTACAAGAAAGTCACCGAGTGCACTGTCCTAAAAGAAAATCAGATAGTAAAATAAGTCCATATACTGAAACGCTCTTGGATCAAAGAAGACAAATGAGAAGCGATAAGAATGTAGATAGCAACACTTTAAGAAAAATGAACAAAACTGTTCCGAACGCAATTAGGAGAGATTTAAGGAAATTTAATACCGATTATATTAAACGTACTATAGAGGAAAATAACAGCCTAAAAGTTCTACGTAGAAAGCCAAAGAATGGGAAATGCGAAATTCATAAATTAAGAAACAAGCAAAATGAAATAATATCACGTAGAGACGAGTTAATACAGGTCGTCGAAGAGTTTTACGAGGACTTATATAGAAGTAGACGAGAAGATAAAACAGGAATACAAACAGCCATTTCAAAAAAGATCAAGAATCAAGGTTCCGAACTAATGCCAGAGATAAAGCTAGATGAGATTCGACAAGCATTAAGAAAAATGAAAAATAACAAAGCCCCAGGAGAGGATGGAATCGTAATAGAAGCTATCGTAAATGGAGGAGATATGCTATTAAATAAATTAAGGAAACTATTCAATCTATGTTTGCAGCAAAGAGAGGTGCCCAAAGAGTGGAACAATGCTACAACCATCCTTTTGCATAAGAAAGGAGATAGAACGGACCTAGAAAATTATAGACCTATTAGCCTGTTGAACCACATATACAAGCTCTTCACTAGGGTAGTGACATAAAGATTGGAGAAAAAATTAGATTTCTACCAACCGAGAGAGCAGGCAGGATTCCGCTCAAATTATGGTACCAATGATCACCTCCACACAGTAAAAATACTCATTGAAAAATCTATAGAATATAACAAACCTCTTGTTCTCACTTTCATAGATTTTCATAAAGCGTTCGACACGATCGAATTAGACAGCCTTATAGAAGCAATGAATGACAGCAGGATTGACCATAGGTATAGTGAGCTTATTTATAATATTTACAAAAATACCACTATGACTGTTAAAATAGACAATAAAACCCGACCAATAAAAATAAATCGTGGAATAAGGCAAGGAGATACATTTTCGCCGAAATTATTCATAACGGCATTAGAATATGCCTTAAAGATGATCAATTGGGACCACAGAGGAGTAACGATAGACGGCGAAAAGCTTAACCATCTCCGTTTCGCAGATGACATTGTCCTTATCACAGATAATTTAGGAGAAGCTATAGATATGTTAAACGAATTGGATTTTGCATGTTCGAAGGTGGGCCTGAGAATGAACTTGACCAAAACTAAGTTTATGACAAATTTGGTCCCCAATAACCATTTGACTATTCAAGACAAAGTGGTAGAACTGGTGGAGAAATATACGTATTTGGGTCATGAAATAAGAATCAGCAGGGATAACCAAACATGTGAGAACCAAAGACGAATTACTTTAACATGGGCAGCCTTTGGAAAACTGCGAGACACACTTAGGGCCAACATACCAATCAGCCTCAAAAGAAAAGTGTTTGACCAATTCGTATTACCGGTCATGACCTATGGGGTGGAAACTATGACTTTAACCAAGACCACGGCTTCGAAACTGAGAGTGGCACAGAGACGAATGGAACGGTCTATGCTGGGAGTGACGTTGAGGGGCCGAATAAGAAACGAAGATCTGCGAAGAAGGACGAGTATTACTGATGTTGTGAAATGCATAGCGGAACTAAAATGGAACTGGGCAGGCCATGTAGCGAGAATGCACGATTCACGATGGACGAGTAAAATTACAAATTGGAGGCCAAGAGCAGACAAACGCAGTAGAGGAAGACCACCTACACGTTGGGCCGACGACATCAGGCGTATCACTAAAAATTGGCAACAAAGAGCACAAAATCGTGAGGAATGGAGGAGTTTAAGGGAGGCCTATGTCCAGCAGTGGACGTGATAAATAGAGGCTGGATGATGATGTTAAGAACGAATTCCAAAGTGGAAATTGAAATGTCAATAAACATATTTTAACCTTTAATGGTGGCTTATTCCTGGTTAAATAGTAATTAATTTAAAATGCCACAAGAAAATAGCTTCAGAACAATATTAAGTGCCATTATATGACTTATGACCAGTAGAATATTTTGGACCTCATGTTTTACCACAAAACCTACGGCACGTTCAAAGTGCCCTTGTTGCTTTAGTGGCGATTTGCGAGGTGAATATTCCACAAAAGTATTCTTTCTAGAATATCTAAGAATGAGAGCATTCATGATCAGAGGTTAAATTGTGAATTTTTTCTTATTTTATCGTTTTATTAGGATTTATTGACACTTCTTCAATAATACTGTCATTCTTATCTTTAACCGTTATAACTAGATCATCTGCATAGCCCAGAGTAGTACGAAATCCCTCTTATTTGAACTTTTTAAAAAAATCATCAACGACTACTGACCACAGTAGGAGTGACAACCCTTAAAAGCAACCTTTTATTTCTCTTATAGTAACTGACTGATCTCCAAACTAGGTAATTATTTAATTATGTTCCTAATACTGAGCATGGATTGAATCCATTTAATGATAGAAGGTGGTACACATTTTCCTTTTGTAGCAATGTTTATAAACTCCAATGAGGTGTTATCAAATGCCCTATAGTAGCCCCAAGTACACATAATGCCACTTTTTTTAACGAGGTGGCCTTTCAGGTCTTTTACTAAACGATTCGAAGCATGTATTGGCATGTAAGGTTGATAGGCAAATATTTCTTGTTGAAGAGGTATACTTAAAAAGTGTTCTCTCCTTATATATTTAATATTTTTCCATAACTTTACTTTAAAATATAGCCTATGTTCTTGATGATCTATATATTAATTAAGCAGGACCTACTTCATTTTAATCAATTTAACTAGTTCGTCTGCATAGCCCAGAGTAGCACGAATTCCTTCTCTTAACGACTACTAACTGCAGTAAATGGGCATTTGGTACAGTAGAAGTAACAAGACTGCTCCTTGAGGGCAACCTTATACTCCTCTTATATATATATATATATATATATATATATATATATATATATATATATATATATATCTTTGAGGGTATACAAGGCAACTATCGAACACGGTGATTAATTTAATCTTGCCCAAGTACTTTCGATCAATAGATCATCTTCAGGGGCATTTCGTCAATTGTGGCCTATCCGACACAGTAGAATGTCATAAATGTAAAATTTGGACATAACAATACAAAATACAATACACTAAGACAAACAAACACTTTAAAATTTATATGGAGAAGCTACATATTGTATAGAAGCCGGAGACATTGATTCTGTCTCCGGCTTCTATACAATATGTAGCTTCTCCATATAAATTTTAAAGCGTTTGTTTGTCTTAGTGTATTGTATTTTGTATTGTTATGTCCAAATTTTACATTTATGACATTCTACTGTGTCGGATAGGCCACAATTGACGAAATGCCCCTGAAGATGATCTATTGATCGAAAGTACTTGGGCAAGATTAAATTAATCACCGTGTTCGATAGTTGCCTTGTATACCCTCAAAGTTTAATTATTCGTACATTCAACCTTATATTGATATATATATATATATATATATATATATATATATATATATATATATATATATAATATATATATATATATAAATATATGAAAGATTAAATCTTTTAGCGAAAGCCGCTATCGCTTTATTATATTAAAAGGCCAAATATATGGCCTAGGAGACAAATTCGTTAAACTTCCTGTGCTCGAATCGGTATCACTAAAGTGTTATGATCATTTCGGCCTATCCCAGCCATCGTCAGACACTTGGGCTGATACAAATTCAAACACGGAAAGTAAAACGAATGTCTCCCAGAACTTTACTACTGCGTAGTTAGCTTACAAAGGCTCCACCTGCTTTGGTGACCGTGAACGAAACGATATGATAATATCGTTTTCTGTATCCTTTGTGCTATGCGAAATTTGAAAAATTAAATCTTTTAGCGAAAGCCGCTATTAGGTAGTCAGTCATATATATATATATATATATATATATATATATATATATATATATATATATATATATATATATATATATATATATATATATATATATATATACATATATATATATATATATATATATATATATATATATATATTGGATTTGAAACTTGCGGGAGCTATGAGTGATTTCAGTTGTTTTCCGGGTTTGACTCCGCGTTAAGTAATTTTGGTTTTTAGAAAAACCATTGTTTTGACGACGTTTCGGCAAGGTCACACTTGCCATTGTCAAGTCAGATTAGTTCTGCTTCGTCTTGATGTTTCAGGAGAACTGTTCTCCTGAAACATCAAGACGAAGCAGAACTAATCTGACTTGACAATGGCAAGTGTGACCTTGCCGAAACGTCGTCAAAACAATGGTTTTTCTAAAAACCAAAATTACTTAACGCGGAGTCAAACACGGAAAACAACTGAAATATATATATATATATATATATATATATAATATATATATATATATATATATATATATATATATATATATATATATATATATATGACTGACTACCTAATTATTTAATTATATTCCTAATACGGAGCATGGATTGAATCCATTTAATGATGGAAGGTGGTACGTCTTTTCCTTTTGCGGCAATGATTATAAACTCCAACGAGGTGTTATTAAATGTCCTATATCTGTAAGTACACATAATGCCATTTTTGACGAAATGGCCTTTTCCAGGTCTTTAGCTAGACAATTCAAAGCACGTATTGGCATATAAGGTTGATGGGCAAATTATTCTTCTTGAAAAAGTATACTTGAAAAAAGTTCTCTTCTTATATCCTTGGTATTTTTTCCATACTTTTACTTTGAAATGTAGCCTAAGATGTCCTTGATGATCTGTATATGGATTTATCAAGCTGTATCTGCTTCATCTTCAATAAATGTAGAACTAAAAAATAGCCATCTAGTAGAGATCGCTCTCTACTGTTCGTTCCCTTCCACCTTGGATCACCAGGCCCTCTTTATTGTTGGCAGCGGTGATAAATGACCGAAAGAAGTTCTTTAAATTTTCTTGTAATAACACAATTTCCATTTTCTGAGTTCTAACAAAATTTCTATTTTGAGTTATCTAAATTGGTAATCAATATAAGAAGTTTCTTATAAATTATCATACAAAAACTTTGCACGTGTTTAAATCTTACATGTTAAATTAAACATCTAGTTGCAGATGTGATTTCAGTGTTCCTTATTCTCATTATTCTGAATGATGTTCTAAATAAAGCGTTCACCAAGTTGATTTCTTCTGCCAAGTCCAGGCTTAAGACAATAAACGTAAAAAAATAGATCAGAGCATAGGCTTTAGCACAGCAAGCGATGCATAAAGAACAATAACATCCCTACTAACGGATAGAAAGGAAAGAGTTTAATCCCCACCATCAGCCTTATACCGCCTTATACAGCCTTAAACATTTTGCTTAAACTTTAAGCAAAATCATCATCATCATCATCATTCCTCAACTTCTTGCAACCACTGTTGGATATAGGTCTCTTTCATGTTCTTCCACTGTTCTCTATCTTGCGCATTCTGTATCCAATTTCCTACTGTTTTTCTAAAAGTCGTCCATCCATCTTTTTGGTGGTCTGCCTCGGTGTCTTTTGTCTTCTCTAGGTCTCCATTCTATGAGTCTTTTGGTCCACCTATTATCATTTAAACGTGCTATATGTCCAGCCCATCTCCATTTGGCTTGTGCAATTTTTTCTATGACATCTGTCACTTTAGTCCTCTCTCTCTCTCACTATCCTATTTGGTAGTATATCTCTTCTAGTTATTTCCAACATTCTCTTTCCATTTTTCTTTGGGTTACTCTCAATTTATTTGCAGAATGTTTGGTTAAAGTTATTGTTTGGGAACCATATGTTATTACTGGCAGTATGCATTGGTTGTAAACATTTTTCTTCAAGCAAATCGGTAGCGTTACTTTTAGAATATCCCGTATCTTGCCAAGTGCTGCCCATCCCAAGCCTATGCGACGCTGGATTTCACAAGTTTGATTGTCTTTTCCTATTCTAATTTCATGTCCTAAATAGATACAGCTAAAGACCTGATGTACTTCGTTCCCATCTACCCTCATAACATCATTTGAAACTAAATTGGTCATGTATTTTGTTTTTTCAAAGTTTATGTTCAGGCCTTTTTGTTCTATTGCCTGTTTTAGTTCTTCCATAATTTTGTGAGCTTCATTTAAACTCTCGACTATAATGGCAATATCATCTGCAAAGCGTAAGTGGCTTAAATATTCACCATCAATATTTATTCCCTTTCAGCCCAATCTAGTTTTTTAAAGGCATATTCCAGAGCTGCAGTTAATAGTTGGGGGGAAATGGTGTCGCCCTGTCTAATTCCTCGCTCAATTCTATATTTATCGGTAAAGTCATGGAGTTTAACAGATGCTGTTGCGTTGTTGTATATATGTTTTATCAAATTTGTATATCTATAGTCTACTCGGCTTTGTTCTAATGCTCCTAATACTGCCGGTAATTCCACGGTATCAAAAGCTTTCTTGAAGTCTATGAAAATAACTAAGCTTTGTCTAAGCAAAAAACACAGTTTAATTATGTTTAAGTGTGAAAATAATATTCGATATTATTTTTTACTCGACTATTATTCGATATCGAATAAGTTTTTACGAAAATTTGTTAAAAATATAAATCTGACCAAGATTTATATTGACAATGTCAAACACTAGAGGTCACGTCATAGCGTCGTAGCTACGCTACCAACCGCTCGTATAAACAAGGAAATCCATGGCCTACACTAATTAATATTTTGTTCGATGACCCATACACACACACACACCACTCATCTATATTATTATACTTAAACTCGAGCTATTTCCAATGTCATCCAGAATATATTTTTGAATAACTACATATCCGCTCTGCCCTACCGTATTAGTGAGCGGAATATCAAGTAGATATTATTAAAACCTCTGCCTGAGTTTAATTAAAACAAAATAACGAACTTTAATAAATTAATTAATGAAGTTATAATTTGGTTACGACAGTTTATTGTGTTGTTTTCCAACGCGAAACCGAACTTCTGATATAGTTCCGATGTAACAAAGGTCCGAGCTCTATTGTATCGGGTGTGTTGCCCAAACATGACTTAAATTTTAATAAGGATCGTCTAAAATAAAGACTTTGCTGATGTCAGAATAGAAGCGTCGCTATTCTAACGAGTTACTAATTGATATAACATGATTAAAGCTACAAAAACCATACACAACACTAACGAGTTCATCTCAAACTTTTAATTGTTTTTAATTATTAAGTGAAAAATGTTGTTAACTTTAATAGGCAAACTTTGTAGATATGATACAATAATTAATCATACAAGATGTTGTTAAGAGAAAACAGAAGTAAAAATACACACTAATGAAACTTTAAAACAATGGGAGAAGATTGGATAGTATCAAAAGCCATAAGAAATAGAAGACCATTAGTAATAACTAAATACAAAAACTATTAAATTCAACCCTACAAAATAAAAAATCCCATCCAAGTTGAAAGTAGTTACATACAATCTTACCACACTAAAATGGAGATTTAACTTAATCTTTATATTTAACTTTTAATCTTGACAACTAAAGATTAATTAAGTCTTAACATTTATAAAATCTGTAAAGCGTATAACATCAAAATTAGAAGCTCGATTTAAATCAGTTAAAAAGCAAGCAAGTTGACGCTATTTTTTATCGATTTTATAAGGGAATTTTACAAGACGAAAATGTGAAAATGTGAGCTCTGTTAACAGCTTTGAAAGAATATAGAATGGATCTCCAGAATACCAAGGATACCACATATTATCTACAAAATAAAGAAAACACCGCTGGAAATCTAACAAATATCCAAAGGTTGTTATATATAACCTTCTTCTTCCCTTCTTTTCTGCATATAAACATGGCTCTATCTATTTTTCAATATGCCTCCAGTAAGTTGTCGTTCCATCGTTTTCCTGGTCTTCTGACTGAACGTCGTTCGTTGTACTCTATATATATATATATATATATATATATATATATATATATATATATATATATATATATATATATATATATGTTATATTAAAAAATAGTAACCTTGAACAAAGGTAAAAGTCAAATCCAAAGGTTTCTGAATTTAAATTTTCACAATACCAGTTTCCTATTGCATCATACCTACAACAACAGTTCCCATACAAATAATTGTGCCATGCAACGCCACAAACTCGAAGCAGCCGTTAGCTACCGTGGAAATTCCAAATCGTTTAGCGATATTATAAATAGAGGATCATTAACATTTTTTTAATTTATAAAAATAATTGTATTAAAAATTATTTATAAAGTGTTTTTTAAAACGTCATATAAAAAACAAGTGGTATAATAATTGGCGCAGTCAGTAGCATCTGGTTAAAATTAATAGAACAAGAAAACTAACTAATAATGACGGATCCCTATCCCTTGAATGAAAAGAATCTACGAGCCGTCCTCATTCAACAGAATTTTACGGAAGAGACAAGCCCCTAGTAGCAGACCCTGATTAAAAACAAGACGACCTCGATGCTTCTGTTAATGTAAGTAATTGAATCATCTCGTTTTGATATTTCAATATTTGCATCATTATTTTCATACAAAATTGACTTACTAGCCCAATTTGATTATCTAATAAGGAAATATTTTATTTTATAGTATTTTATTTTATTTTATTTTATTGCTATAATTTTCTCTTCGTATTTTTTTAATTATTTCGTTGTATACTATTGTTATACTTTGTTTACTTTGTTATATTCTGTTTTCATACTACATATTCCCATTAATATTTCAAAATGCCTTAAACACTTTCTCCAACTTCAAGCGAGAATCGAACCATATAAACTTTTCGAAATATTTTCTATAATTCCTGAGTTCGAAGGAGACCCAATATCTCTTCCAACATTCCTAGGTGCATGTGATTGTGCATTTTAAATGTCTACAGCAGGCCAACGCATCCTATTAACGATTCATATAAAAAAATAAACTTAGAGGTAAAGCAGCTCAACTAATAAATTCGAAAAAACCAAGTTCCTACTCTGAAATAAAAAATTTAATAAACCTTCATTATGGAGATATCAGAGACCTTACTTCTTTAATGCATGACCTACAAAGACTTCGATATTTATCAAATGAATCCCCTTTAACCTTATTTAATAGACTAGAAGACCTGAATGCAAAAATGCACGCTTCAATCCAAAAATCAAACCTAGCCTCAGACCAAAAGATCGCCCAATGCAATTTAATAGATTCTATGGCAATAAATACTCTTTTAACGGGATTAAAGCTCCGTTTAGGACAAATTATTAAGGCTAGTAACCCTCCTGATCTTATGGAAGCTATCAATCGTATACGGAGCTTCAGCTGTCATATTTCGAAACGTAAAAATAAATAAAGATATTAATCAAAAAAATCTCCAACCGATGAGAAGACCCTCATTTAATTTTGCTAAATGTACAAAGTGTAGTTGTATTGGCCATTTAAGTAAAGAATGTCGTTCCTCACGTCCATCTTCTTACCAAAATCAATATATTAGACCGCAAAACTACCAAAATAATCAAAACCAATACTCTTTCAATTAACAAAATTCAAACCCACAGAGACCGACTTTTATGTCTCAAAATCAAATGCAAAATCGCCCGTCTGTCATCCAAAGAAACCCAAACTTACAAAGTTGCCAACAAAGGTCTCATGTTTTTAATGAATACCCTAATGAATTTATAGAATCTAATGGAAATTACTATACAAAAATAATCTTGAAACCCAACATTATTACGATTATATCAATGATATAATCGATACAGAGGAATATCAGGATTTTCCCTTGTTTCCCCACCAAAACCATCCACCAATTCATATGACTCTTTCAACGGAAATTTTTAATATATAGGAATAAATTCAAACCCTTAATTTGGACAATTTCGATCCAAATCTAAATTTTTCCGAACAGACATTTCTGTAAGCCCCTTTTACATAATGACCTCCAAAAATTTATACTATATCAATGATGCTACAAATACCTTTAAACTTTTAATTGATACCGGTGCAGGAATCACAGTTTTTAAAGAGAATACTGCACGAAATTACCGAAATATGTAGATATCCCATACAAGGCAATAACCGACGAAAAACTGTCTGTAATTACAAAATCTGTCCTTATTCCTTTTACTGAAGGTAACCCCCATAAGGTTTTATAATAATTAAGACATTGATTTCGATGGCATAATAAGTCTTAGATTTTCTAGATCATTGTGAATGTGTAATAGACCTTATTTTAAATAGAATAATTCATACAAACTTCAAACCCCTCACCCTACATAAAGTTGGACAAGAAACACATAAGTCCACAGAAAATAATCCACCGACAAAAATAGCTCATATCCCTAAAGAGATCAATATCGACACATCTCTAGACCAGAGAGAAAAAGAATAAAAGAAAACATAAATCGAAATAACGATTGATGGCCGCACCGAACAAATATTTAAATTAAACTGCAATCTATCAAATACAGACGCAATATTGTCATCTGAAGAAATAGAAAAAGTCAGAATTTCTCATGCAATAGTCCATGTAAACGAAGATGAAGACTTTTTTACCGCCGTCATCAATGCAAATGCAATGACAACTTGGAGCCAATGTTTTTACAATCAAAAGCATAGTGAATATCCAATTATAGACAGAGAACAAATTATAAAAGAGCAACTGAGAATCAACCATTTGACTCCCGAAGAAAAGGACCAAGTTGAAATATTTGTACAGAATTTTCAGATATTATATTCTATGTAGAAGGCTACAAACTGACATTAACAAATGAAATTAAACATGCAATTAAGACAAATAACTCAAAACCTGTCTACACAAAATCTTATAGATATCCACAGGTACATAAAGAGGAAGTAAAAACACAAATCAACAAAATGCTAGAGCAAGGAATAATTCAGCACACCGGATTTCAACAAATTGAAATTAATCCAAAAGATATTCAAAAAACAGTATTTTCAGTTGCAAATAGACATTATGGATTTGTGCGTATGCCTTTTAGTTTAAGAAATGTCCCTTCTACTTTTTAATGAGTAATGGACAACATTCTCCTAAAAATTCAAAACTAACGATGTGTAGTATATATGGACGACATTATAATTTATTCAGCCACCTTTTATGAGCACATGTCAACACTGACAGAAGTTTTTACAAGATTAAGGAAAGCTAATCTGAAGATACAACCAGATAAATGTGAGTTTTTGAGAAAAGAAGTCATATACCTGGGTTATCTTCTAACAGAACACGGAGTAAAAACAAACCCTCCTGCCAAAATGGCATGCATAAAAAGTTTCCCGGAACCAAAGAACTGTAATGTATCAGCCCCTTAACCAAAGGAAACAACCTTACTCGCAAGCGCATAATAAAAATAAAAATAAAAATAAAAATAAAAACGTTTATTGCCTTAACTAATATGTACATTTCAAAAACTTAAAGAATTTTTGCCTTCTTTCTTCTCAGCGTACCGCCGTTGCACCGCTAGCTTCTTGTTTCTTCATCCTCTCGGTTCCTGGATCTTCCTGGGTGGTGTCCTCGTCTGCTTCTGTAGGTACTGGTATCGGCAAACGTACCTACTTCCCTGCATCCCTGGAATCAGACCCTGATCAGATGGTCGATCAGCCTATGGGTGGATCTAAACATCCTCTGGACCCTGTTCTTCTCGAGGATGTCCCTGGTCTGACGTGTTCTTCTAGTGGCCTGGTTGAAGAACCACCTGGTTCTATTCTCAGCCACTTCCCTCAGTGGCGTGTATCCTAGTCTGTTCCTTATTGTCTCGTTTGTAACTCTATCCTCCCATGCTGCTCCGTCGATGATTCGGTAGCATGACGTTTCTGTAGATTCTAACTTTTTCCAGTGTGACTCCGCAATGGAGCTCCATACTGGAATAGCATACAGAATCACCGACCTAACATATGCTTGGTAGAGTTGCATCTTCTTTGCCTTCGATAATGGACTGGACCTAAAAATGAAAGGCAGAATTAGTTTTTTAGCTGCATTAGCTTTTACCTTTGTTTTTTGTGTATGCACCCGGAAGTTGAGTCTTCTGTCGAGGTGGACTCCTAAGTATTTCACCGTCTCTGATTCCTGGATTCTGTTGCCTCCTACTGTGATCTCGTTCCGTGGTGGTTGTTTTTCCTGGGTGAATACGATGAACTGCGTCTTTTCTGCGTTGATCTTGATTTTCCACTTCTCTGTGTAGTTCGTGATTTTTTCCAAGTGGTATTCCATGTCATCTATGATACGTCTTTCATCTTTTCCGGATGCATACACTGCTGTGTCGTCTGCATACAGGGCTGTTGAGGTCCTGGGATCTGTTGGAAGGTCTGAAACAAAAATGTTATACAATATTGGAGATAAAATACTGCCCTGAGGCATTCCTTCCTGGATTTCTTGGATCATCGACATCTTTTGGTCCGCTGAGACTTGAAATGTTCTATTAGATAGATACATATCGCAGATGTTGATGAGGTAGTGTGGAAGTCTAGCCTTGTCCATCTTGAAGATTAGTGCCTTCTTCCAAACCGTGTCGTATGCTTTTTCTATATCCAGTATGGCTAATCCTGTCTTCTGTTTCCTGTTGAATTTTATCTTCGTGTCGCTGATTATCCTTGCTAGTTGAAGTTCGCAGTTTCTTCCTTTTCTGAATCCGAACTGGTCTTCTTGGATGATTCTTCTTCTTTCCGAGTGTTTCACCAGTCTCTTGTAGATGATCTTCTCCAATATTTTTCCCATCGACTCCAGGAGAGATATTGGTCTGTAGCTTTCTGGTCTTCTTCCATCCTTCCTTGGCTTCAGAAGAGGTATGATTTTGGCGTGTTTCCAGTTGTTCGGAAAGTATCCTTTTTCCAAGCAGTATTTGAAGATATAGTACAGCTGTACAATGATCTTCTTTGGAAGTTCCTTGAGGGTGATGTTATGGATTCCTTCGTGTCCTGGTGCTCTGCTTCCTTTCAGCTTCTTGATGATTTTGGCAACTTCTGCTGGGCTGGTATGGTCTTCATCATCTATTTGGAACTCGTTCCTTCTTTTGATCCTGTTGTATTCCTGTTCGACTTGCCTCTTTGTTCTTGCATCCGACATGTTCTGGTTTTGTCTGTGAGTGGCTGCCATCTTTCTTGATATTGCATCAACTTTTCCTTGGGTGTCGTAGTATGTTCCCTCGTTGTCCATGATTTGTGGCATCTTTTGTTTACCTCTTCTTCTTGCCTTCAGCATTTTCCATACGTTTCCATGATTTTCTTCAGCTCTTCTGATGTTGTTGTGCCACTGGTTTTCAGTAAGACTTCTCAGTCTTACTCTTATTTCTTCGGATAGGATGTCTCCGTATTCCTTGAATTCCTGTCTTCTTGTCCTTTGGAATGCTCTTCTGGCCTTATTTCTGTCCTTAATCATGTCCTGTAGTTCTCTTGGAATGACCAGTCCTCTGTTGTTCGTCATGGATTTTGGAATGTTGGCTTCCATGGCACGTTGAATTCTTCTTGTGATTTCTTCTATTTTTTCTTCTATTTCCTCTGCTGATTGGAACTCCCTCTTCATTTCCATTTGGTTGAGCTGTCTTCTGTAGTTTGGCCAGTTAGCGTCTTTCCATCTCCATCTTTCCACTGGTTCTATTCTTGGCAAGTCGACTCTTGATGTCATCCTTCCCATAACTGGTTTGTGGTCCGAACTGCATTCGAAGTAGGCTCTGACGTCTTCCATAATTACATCTTTGGTGACGAAAAGGTCCAGTGTTGAGTTGTTGTGTCTTCCTATAGGGCTGATCCTTGTTGGTTCGTCTGGAGCGAATAACATCATATTTCTGTCTTCGCAGTATCTTAGGAGTGTTGTTCCTGGAGCGGTATCCGTCATACATCCCCATGCTGTGTGTTTGGCGTTGAAATCTCCTGCTACGACCACGGTTGGAGCTGAGTTGAGAAGGGCATCTAATTCTTCTAAGGCTAGGTCTTCTGAATGTTTCCTGTAAATTGAAAAGATATTAGTTATACCTACTTTGATACCTATACTTTCAAAATGGCGTGTTTCCATCAAAACTTGGTTCCATTCTATGTTGTTCTTGACATAGATGGCTACTCCTCTGTCGTTTGGTTCGTCTCTTCTTCCAAATCCATCGTAGTTGGTAATCCTTGGAAGTTGGGTGTTCGTCATGTATCTTGTTTCAGACAGGCATATGACATCTGGGTTATGTCTTATGACTGCCTCCCGAAGTTCGCTGATTCTTAGCCGTAGTGAAGCTATGTTGAACTGTAGAATCTTGAGATGCCTAAGGTTCATTGTAGATTTCTTCATATTTCATGAAAACCATTGCTTTTTCTGCAAAAGTTTTTGCCTGAATTAGATCCCTTTTCATATCCTGGAGTAGTGCTACCATCTTCTCGACGTTGACTATTTGGTTAATCTCCGCCCATGTGCTTTTGATGGTTGGTTGCTGCTGCTGCTGTCCTTTGCTGGCCTGTGCGTATGATAGTCCACTTGTGGTCGTCCTAAATGTTGATGGTGTGGTGGTGCTGGTGTAGTCTTCTGTTGAGGCTGGTTTCTGGCCCTCCTTGCTGCTTGTTTGTCCAAATATTCGATGTGTTTGCTACACATCGGGTAGTTTGAAGTATGTGCCTCCAGGCAGTTACAACACTTCACTTTATTCAATTGTCCTTTTGGTAGAGGACAATGTCTCGTTTGGTGATTGTTGGCGCATTTCATGCACCTTGGAGCCTTGAAGCAGTTCCTAGCTGAGTGTCCGAACTCCTGGCAGTTGAAGCACTGAGTAGCACGTGCTGGTTTTGAGTAGGCATCCCACCTAACTCTGATGTTTTGGACTCCATTAATTTTCTTAACTTCTTTGAGGTCTTGAGCCTTGTCTACTTGTAGGAGGTATGAGCTGCTTGTAGCTCCTGGTTTTCTTGTTTTTAGTTCCGTCACCTTACCAACGATTCCTTGCTCTCGTAGCTCTGCCTCAACTTCATCCAGGTCCATTCCAGGGGCAGCCTTCATCACTAATTTCTTAGTGACCTCTGATTTTTTCGTGTATGTGTGGAATTCAACCGATGTTGAGATGAAGTCCTGCTTCAATTTTTCGTAGTCTTCTGTGGTCTTCAGGTATACTCTTGTTCCTATTTTTCCTGCTGGTGAAATCTGGAAGTTTTTATGCCCTAATAATTCTGTCATTTCTTTTATTAGGGTGGAGTAACTTGTTATTTTTCCAGAAATAACCAGTGGAGGTACTCGTTCCTTCTTTGTTGTCGTAGTGGTGGATGTTTCCTCGGTGTTTATTGTTGTTAAAATCTGGTAGCGATTTTTCGTAGTAACTGTTCCTGTACTGCTACTTGCAGTTGGACGTTGTCTGGCTCCGGATATTCCCTCATTTGAGTTTCTTCTTGGACATTTTACCTGCTGGAAAGGTTCTTCTTCCATTATCTCTATGTGGTTTGATGCCATCTCATCCGTGACTTCTTTTATTTGGTTTATTGAATCTTCGGAATCGTTCCTCTGTAACTGTTCCTTGTCCTGGGTGGGTCCACCTCTCCTTGAGGTGGGCCTGAATTTTCTTGATCTAAAGAGATTCCTATGTATTGGATATTCCTTCCTTATCGGAATTGTACCTGAAATAATTTTAGTTAGTTTGTTTGTAAATACAGTTTTATCTTCTGTATTAGTCTTAAAAAAGACTAAATCAGAGATATCCTGATTTTTCGTTATACAATTAAATTCAGTCAACGTCAACCGTTCAGTTGACCGCCGACTGGATTGGGTTGGGTAAAGTGTTTGCTGTCAGTCACTCGGACCAGAGCAAAGGAGCGGAAAATAGACTGTGATTCTCTATGCGACTGTTCGGTAGCGAGTCTCCTCGCAAGCGCAATCATGAATCTGTTAGCCCGGTATCCAAGTCAACATAGCAATAAAATAAAAGAAACAAAATAAGGAATAGTTAGCCTAGAGAAGAATAATAATAATTAATTAAATAATAATATATTAAATAATAATAATAATAATAATAACCTGTGGGAGTTTTTATCAGTTCTTCTATCAGGCGCGGCCCCCTGCGAATGGGGGATGCTTTTTGGGTATCCATAGCGCAGATACCCAGAGGGTAACAGGAATACCTGTCGTGGAACAAAAACTGACACCTGGCAGTAGGTATAAAATGCACACCCATGATAATGGAGAATAATAATTTACGTTTAGGGTCGCTGCCTGGGGATCGCCAGGGCACGTCTGGAGCCGGCGCTGGACGTGACAGCATGCGGGACGTCGGTGGCAGGGTGTTGAGGAGGCGGGCCCCTGTCATACAATCAGCTACAGCCCAACAACAACAGCAAGAACAACCACAAGCGAGCCAAACAACAACAAGAGCTCCACTCGCTGAAGGTGCTGCGCTGGAACATCAGCCGGCGCTCACCCTAGCGGGACGACCGAGACAGCGCATGAAATGGACTGCGTCCCTAAATGAGAATATCTTGCGCTTCTATTACCAGGTGACAAACCTCGGTCAAGAAACGATCGGGTATCGACAAAACCTCTATGCCGAATTTTGCAGGGAGTACCCAGAAATTCAAGTAACTGAACAACGAGTTGCTGATCAATACCGGGTAATTATAAGAAATAATCTTATCCCAGAGGCTAGACGCAATACCATCAGAAGCGAAGTCGAACGGGAGATTAATCAACAAGAGGTAAATGTAGATCAAGTCCCTAATGAGAGACGTGAGCAGATTCCTGAGCTTACCATACAAGAAACTCAACCTGATAATACACTACAGGACAACAACGAGTTACGCGATACTCTGGTAAGCGAAATGGCACGAGCTGTACAAGAGTTTAATGGAACAAATCAACTTAGCAGACCACCGCTACCAAAAATAAACTCTTCTAAAAAACTAGGTGCTCTGTTACAAATTATAAATACTGAAGTCCTACCCAATTACGTCGTAGAAGCCCATACGCTGGAATATTTGCATATGCTTATTTACTGTGCAGCAACAGCAACAGCTAATATAATGGGAATTAAGATCAGAACACGACGGGGTACTAATGCCGGAAGGACTGATAACAGAGTTGCACCCTGGGAGAAACGGCTTCTAAACAAGATTGAATTACTGCGTAGGGACATTGGTCAAATGACAGAATATATACGAGGAACAACAAGTAGAAAAGTCATTAAAAGAGCTGATCAAATAATGCTAAGCACTGCAAGGCACTCGCAATATGATCCAGTAAACATCACAGCCCATCAGTGCCTGGATACATTAAAACAAAAACTCTCCGTTTATTCAGGACGACTAAGGAGGTACAAGGTTAGTAACAGCCGGAAATGTGACAATGCGCTTTTTGAGCATGCCGAGAAGGCGTTCTATCGGAAACTTAATTCCACTGTCGAAAGTGCCAATAAATCATACCCAAGCCAAGAAGACATTCAGGAGTTTTGGGGAAATCAACTTTCCACACCAGCTGCTCTTAACACCAATGCTGGATGGATAGAAGATACGACGCACAGCTGTCAACACTACCGCACAACTGTTTATGAACCCTTCACCACAGACGAAGTCTCTAATATCATCAAAGAGCTTCATAATTGGAAATCTCCTGGACCAGATGGAGTTCAAAACTTCTGGCTTAAGAAGTTCTGGAGTGCTCATGAGTGCCTGTCAACACTAATTAATCGTGTTATTTCTAATCCGCAGGAAATACCATCATTCCTAACTCAGGGAACAACTTATTTAATACCGAAGGATCAAAATAACACCCAAGATCCAGCCAAATACCGCCCAATTACGTGTCTTCCAACTCTGTATAAATTGGTCACATCCTGTGTAGCCCAGCGTATCTACCAACACTGCGCTCTAAACAATATCATAGAACCTCAACAGAAAGGATGCGCTAAGGGCTCCATGGGTTGCAAAGAACAACTTATTATCGACTCAGTCATTTCTAACCAGGCATACACCAAAAAAAGGAACCTCTTCACTGCCTTTATTGACTATAAGAAAGCCTTTGACTCAGTGCCGCATGAATGGCTTGTAGATACATTAAGAATATATAAAGTCGATGATAATATAGTGACCTTCTTAAGACATATAATGACAGATTGGAAGACTAAAATTCACCTCCAAATACCTGGTGAAAACAATATCGAAACAGAAAATATCGCAATTAACCGCGGCCTATTCCAAGGTGATTCGCTGAGTCCCTTGTGGTTCTGTCTAGCGATGAACCCACTATCCCAGCTATTGAACTCCACTGACTCAGGTTTTAGCATTAAAAACAACAACACTGTAGTGGCGAAGCTTAATCATCTGTTGTATATGGATGATTTGAAACTAATGGCTTCCACTCGAACTCACTTAGATCAAATGCTAAAAACTGTAGAAACTTTTTCAAATGATATCAGTATGCATTTTGGGTTAGACAAATGTCGTGTACTAAATATAGTCAAGGGAAAGGTTCAGCCCGGAGGATTCGATATGCAAAATGGCCAAAACATCGAGGCCATGGGCGAAAATGACATGTATAAATATCTAGGAGTAAAGCAAGCGCGGAAAATTGACCATAAACAAATGAAAATCGAATTAACATCAGAGTTCATACGAAGGGTAAAACAGCTACTCCGCTCACATCTTAATAGTAAAAATTTGTTTAAGGCATTAAACACCTAAGCATTTTCCGCGCTTAGCTACTCATTTGGCATTATTAAGTGGACTAAAACAGATATAGAAAGTCTTCAGAGAAAAGTACGAACACACCTCACAAAGGCACAAAAACACCATCCTCGAAGTGCAGTAGAAAGAACGACATTGCCACGGTATTTAGGAGGACGAGGACTTATTGATATAAGCGAACAATTAGATAAACAGATTAATAATTTAAGAACTTATTTTCAGGTACAGGCGCAGACATCTACTCTTCATCGCGCGATTTGCGCAATAGATGACACAACACCGATCAACCTGAGGGAACAAGAAATGCGCATAAATCATGTTACTAAGAACGAAAAAATGCGCATCTGGATGGGTGAACCTCTGCACGGGCGACATCCGAATGAAGTCAGTCAAGACTATGTCGACAATATAGCGTCGAACTATTGGCTGACATCAGGAAAGATGTTCCCTGAAACAGAAGGTTCATTACTTGAAATTCAGGATCAGGTTATACCAACCAAAAATTACCTGAAATATATTGTCAAAGACCCTCAGGTCCAAAACGACAAATGCCGATATGGATGCCAAGCCCAAGAAACGATCCAACATCTTACCGGAGGCTGCCAGGCATTTGCTGCAACTCAATATAAGGAACGGCATGACTCAGTAGGGAAGATCCTCCATCAAGAGATAGCTATTAAACTGGGACTTCTACAAACAAACCATCTCCCATATTATCAATACGTTCCAGAGAGTATGCTTGAGAATGACAACTACAAGCTATACTGGGATCGTACTGTGCTCACAGACCAAACTGTAGCACATAATAGACCAGATCTCGCGCTAGTTAATAAACTAACAAGACAAACAACTCTAATCGATGTGGCGATACCTAACAACAATAATCTGCGAGTTAAGTACAACGAAAAGATCGCCAAGTACAGAGATCTGGAAATACAAATAAGAAGACAATGGAGAATGGAAAGTACCCAGACGATACCGATTATTCTTTCTACCACTGGAGTCATTCCGAAGAACCTCCTAGAAAATATAAAAAAGCTGGGTCTAAATGAACATCTGTATAAGGTCATGCAGAAAGCTGTGCTACTTTCGACGTCCAAATTTTTAGGAGATACACCGACCCCACCCTTTATTTGGAAAAATAAAAAAAAGTACTTGAACAAATTTGTGCAGAATGTATGCCTCTTTCTAGTTTACTTATTTAACACTTGGTATAATTGGAAATATTTCCCAAAAAACTGGTTTTCAAAATTTTCTTCGCAGGTTACGCCTCCTAGCGGTTAATCCAGAATCTTGAAAGTTATTTTCAGCGATTTATCTTGGCCACTTTTACTAAGGAATTTTTTCTCCTGAAGTTATAACATGAATAGTTTCTGATATATAGCCGAGAGATCGGCTTATTGGACCACCCGGTACAGTTGTGTCACTCACTACTTAAACTGTATCTATATGAGCGTGTGTGTAAAATTAAATTATAGATTGTCAATGTACAAATTTTAAAGTAAAAAAATCCTGTCCCAATATAAAATAATTCTCAACTAAATATAATTTTTACGTTTATTAAATTTTTACGGAGTTATGCATATCAGTCAACAATTCAATCTCAAACATCCAAACCGCATATTTACGATAACTTAAAAAATGTAGCCGAAAATTGGAAAGACAACATACACAAAAAGAAAAATCGAAACAAGGAATCGAAATGTAGAGGTAAACTGAGCGTGAATTTTCCATCAAAAGCGAATTGGAGATTATTGTCGATGACGAGTCGTATTTTACAGTTGGCAAAACTAATACATAACCAGCTTTTGATATAAAAGTGTTAAAATTTTATATTTTTGAAAAACTTGGGCTTAAAATTGACTGAATAGTATTAAAAACGCATGGATTATATTAAACGTGAAATAAAATTTAACAAATGTTAACGTATTGACATCGACAAAGGTATTTCTCAAAAAACAGATTAAAGATTGTCGAGCAAACTGCAAAATATATTATTATTGTGTTCCCACTAATAAGTATTATATATAGATAACACATTTGTATGTTACAGTAATAGTACATTGTTTACCGGGTAGGAAAAGCTTAACATTGCTGGACGACTTTGAAGATTGCTAAGTCGAGGCGCAAGCCGAGACTTAGCAACACAGAGTCCAGGAATGTGGCTTTTCCTACGAGGTAAACATATTATTTTTCCTCAAATCGTTTAAAATTCGACAGATATTGATTGAAAAAAAAAACGCGATACTTTTATTCCCAAATAAATGGTGCTTTGAAATTCCTAATAAAATTACTTGGGTTACTATGGAAACGTATTGAGGTTGAATTGTCAAACTTTATGTAGAACACTAACAACTGTACGGAAATATCATTTCCTTACAGTAAGGAAATGACATTTCCTTACAGTAAGGAAGTCCTGACTTTTTCTTCAAGAAATTTTGACAGGAATGTCAAAATTTCCTGGCGATTTGCGGAAAAAATAATTTATTTAGTTATATAATGATAAAGTATTAATTAAAAAGATGTAGAACTGGTGAACATCTGTCAAGAAATATCTAACATTAAACTACATATAAGTATAAACATGATACTAAACGAAAACAAACTTAGTTATGAGTAACAATGAAATCATATTTTATATCAATTAAAACAGTTCTAATTATCTCTACACATTAATAAAATGAAAATATTTTTACGAAGAAATTAAATTCTGAAATATCAAGTCGAAGAGAGAAGTTAACAAAACCATATTTGACAGGCATATTATTTCCATATTATTAGTGTAATTTTTTTTGCGTCGACAGTGGTAAATACTGGTAAATATTTTTTAGGTATGTTTGGAACGTACATGCAGAAGCTATACCTTCCACGAAAAGCAAAAAGCGTCTCATCCAGAGTTACATAGTCAGCATCGGTATAACAAGATTGACTCTTTTTTAAAAATGTTTCAAAAATCTCTTATCGGAGCTAATTTATCGATTTTAAGTCTTTCGTGTCAGGTTCTAAAATCTAAAATCTAAATCGTTTTTGTGCCGTGGTCGCTACAAATATTTCTGATCCCATGCCATCGTCTGCCCAAAATTCTTTTAAATTTTGACGTCTGAAGTAAAGTTTGACGTCGTTTTGATTTTTGTATCTTCCAGATATCTCTCTAATATAAATATTGGTTCGTTGTACTACAAGTTCAATAATATTTTGCATTAGAAAATCCCACGATTAAATGAAACTCATTCCGTTTTTTGCTTCTTGGATGGTTCCTGGTAAGTGAGAAACTATAGTCTCCCGTCGTGTGCGAATATTTATAGGTGGTGCAAATTTCTTCGAGTTAGTTCCATCCTTCGCATAATAATATTATCTCCTGTCAGATTGTTCTTCATTGCTTGTTCTTCAATCGTTTTCCATAATTAATTGGACATTAGCTAATGGGTGATAGCTGACTTCAAAATAAAACGTTTGAGCTCAAATTACTTAGGCAAAATGTTTTTTTAGGCTAGTGAAAAAGGCTAGTTTTCGTTCTAGACGGTGATTCATTAATATTTTTTATATTATTTTTAGTTATATTGAAAACTATTCAACCGATTTAAGTGAAATTTGGTATATTGCTATTATTTAGTATGCCTAATATGAAAATGAAATTAGTTTTGACACTAGGTGGCGCCACCTGCTATAACATTGGTTCATTACTGTACCCATAATTTTTTTGTCCGCCCTGTATATTTTTAACATTCTAGGAAAAAAATGAAATAACATTTAATTCTGCTCAAAAAAGGTATTCTTGTTTCAAATCAAAAAAGTACACCGTTTTCGAAATAAACGTATTTTTTAGAGACGTAAATAAAATGAAAAAATTTTACAAAAATTTATGTAAATTCAAACATTCTGCAAAAGGTCTTAAATACTAGTGAATATTAAATGTATTAATAGTAGATAATTTTTGCAAACAAAATGCATATGATTAAAACAATTATTTTTATTAAACTTTTTACACAGTAACACATTTTAAAAAAATCATAAATTAAATTAAATTAAAGGATGAAGTGAATATAAAACAATTGACAAAGTGAAGAATTCCAAACGAAACGAAAAAAAATTACAGTGTTCAAAATGTTCACCATTAGATAAACTTCTTCTTCTCTGATTGCATTATCCTGTATCGGATTCCTCTCATTATACTTCCCAGATATTCGAATTTTCCCTTTTTTATCATCTTTAGTCACCTTCACCTTGACCTACTCTATTCAAGAGTATGTCAAGGTGAAGGTCATCCTCTTCATTAGATAAACTAAATAATAAAAATCTTCTGTGTAATATAAAGTTTTGTCTCATTTTAAATAATGAGTTTCTTTGGGCCCTAATTACGTTAACTCCCTCTACAATATTTTGCCATAACTCTTGAAGGATATTTATTTTTTTTTATATATATAAACAAATGATTTTAGATAGCACCACATTGAAAGTCTAGGGGATTTAACTCGGGACTGCGTGCTGGTCATGGGTATATACGAATGGTCCTACAATACAATCCCCAAATATGCCACACCAGATATTTATGGTAAACTCATGTGAAAATGATGTTCTTGTAATGCATGAGGATTTTCTGTCACATAGGTATGGCTATGGCGCCAGTTAAGCACACCTCTTCCAGTAAATGCAACTTCATCGGTAAATAAAATTTTATTATAAAACATTGGATCGTCTAAAAGCCGCGCTATCCTAAACAGACTAAATCGGAGCCTTGCTGGAAAATCCTGTGTTAAAAGATTATGTACTGGAGTAAAACTATGCGGATACAGATTTTATGTCCGTATTATTTAGAACACCGTAGATTTGCTCATACCAGTGGCCGCAGAAACAAGCCTTGTACTGGTTTCTACATATTCTGCAGCACGCACAACAATTTTATCCTCCATATCCGCATAAATTACTCTTGGTCTTTCAGCATTCCTCTTTTTGGGATGAAATGACCTAATGACCCTGTTTTGCCTAATCTGTCGAACAACGATCTAATAGTTTCATGGCTTGGTTGCCTTCTATTGGGATAAAGTTCAAAATAGCGTTGAGCTGCTTTACGAGAACAAACATTTTCCAGGGCATACACACAGATCATATCGCGCATTTCTACATTCGAAAATTCACTATGACGTGGCATTTTACCTTTATTTTAAGTAGTTTATAAAAAACTTAATTGCACTTTGTCAAATAATGACTTGCACTGCACTTTGTCAATTAATAATAAATAGATTCTTAGTTACGTCTTGACGCTGCCATTAAGTTCAAAGCATACTTGTTTTAAAAAAATTAATAGAGACATGCATTATTAACAAAATACGAAAACAGTGTACTTTTTTATGTGAAAAAAGACTATACCATTTTCACAGTAAAACACTTGCACGTCACAATTTATACAAAGTAACGTCACTTGTATTTAAAATTTCCAGAACATCAACCTTGGAGTTCAAGTTTTCCCAACACAGCTAATAATACGAAACCCATACGCAACTGTTCGATCTTTCATAGACGTCAACATGGTGTAATAATCACAAAAATGTATTCATCGTTATATCGGAAATTTTAGAATTATATTGATTAAATATCCAAAAACATTTGTTATTATTAATAATATAAATTTTATGAAATAACTCTTTAAGTCTAATATTCCACAAAATAATAATTTTAATTAAATATATTAGACAATTGTACGCAACTGATACGGAAATACTTCAAATTTTATTGATAGTTAAGCGTGTGGTAAAAGTGTATAAAGTGTTGCCGCTTTTTTAGAGTAGGAATGTTGTTTATGTTTTGATTTCTTACTCAATTTGATCGTAATATAATATATATATATATATATATATATATATATATATATATATATATATATATATACATATATATATATATATATATATTAATAAATTGTATTTATAAATACATATTAAATTTATATTAATAGCTTTAAAAACTAATTATTGTTGTGTATTGTGATTGTGATATGCCAAAACAAATAAATAGTCTGTAGAAAGCTGATAAGATTTCATATAAGATATATTTTTTTGAACAAGAAATAATGGCGGGACGTTTTAACTATTAAAGCCCTAAAGATGTAAGTTTAAAATTTAGAATATATAATTTTGTATTAAAATGTTTTTTATGTATTTCAATGTGTTTCACTAGTCTTAAAACTAAGTGTATTTACTGTTAATATAATAGTTTGACAAATAGTTGGCATTTTAAAAATTCCTCACTTTTATAACTATTTTGATGTTTTGGCAACACTGTGGTATTCTGACGACGTAAATTTTGAATGACGTGCGATCTTTTTTATATGGAAAATGCTATAGGTACCTTTTTTGTGTAGAATTGAATGTAGTTCATGTTTTTGAAGTTATACTTCTTTAGGTGTAATTGGGAAAAATGTTGAGAGTGAATTTTTATAAAAATCACAGCATGAAGTACCTACGCACCCACCAGCAGTATAAAGTTAGTTGCTAAATCTTTGAAGTTACGTATGTATCAGTGCAAATTAAGTATGAAAAAAATATATTTTATAATTTTTGTGTCTTTGAATTTGTCTTCGTTAGAAATAGGATAATAGATCTTAAAATATGATGAAAGGACGATTAAAAGCCAATCTTAATATTATTTGTAGATATAATCTGTCAAAATAAATAATTTTGAATGAATTTTACAGCCATAGCACACTGACTTACACCAGTTGTCACTCGAAGATAGGACTCAAGCAGTGTTGACCAAGTTCAAGTTTTGGATGGCTGACCGCTTAGAAACATGTCATATTATTGCCTTGTTTGCTTTTTTTATTTTCGGGATTATTGGAGAAAATTTTTAGGAAACTTGTAAGTATTAAAATTAGTTTAATATTTAAATAAAACACAAATAAACTGTTTAAACTGATTTCGTTGAAATCGTATAATAGAAGTACAACTTCTTACCTGCGTACAAAGTACACACATATTCTTTTTTTTTATATAATAAAAGACTCGCACTGCACTTTGACAACAAATAGTAAACAAATTCGTACTTCCGCCTTGACTTTGCCATTAGGTTCGCCGGCTTCGCTCAGTATGCTTTCGGAGGGAGTTGTCCGGAAGGCTCCAAGTGCAATTCTAATACCAGCGTTGTCTATGCTGTCAAGTTTTTTAAAGTGTTTTTGAAGCATATGCAATTGATCCATAATCTAATTTAGATCTAATTAGTGTTTTATATATTCTCAAAAGACTTTCCTGATCTGATTCCCAATTTCGAATTGCCAAGGTTTTCATTAGATTCAGTCTTTTATGACATGTTAAAATTGTTTGTTTTATATGTTCTTGCCAAGTAAGTTATTGATCAAACCACATACCTAAGAATTTTGCCGTTGGTTTAAATGGGAGCATATTGTTGTATAATTTTAGAAAATACTGCAAAGCGCTTGTCATTGATACGGTGTTATTTCCTTTGATATTGACAACAAGATCATCTGCGAAAATTCGAGCCTTTAGAGGTTTAGTAACGTTGTTAATAATATCATTTATCGCCACTAAGAATAATGTAGGGCTTTGGACTGATCCTTGGGGTGTTCCAGTTTCTTCACTTTTCTCCTTTGAGTAAGTATTATTTACTCTCACGCAAAAAGACCGGTTCTGTAAAAAGTTTTTAATAAATTTTAGGCAATTTCCACGAATATTCCATGAATGTAGTTCTTTCAGAATATTAAGTTTCCAACAAGTACTAAATGCCCTTTTCAAGTCGAAAAATATTGCAATACAATATTGTTTGGTTGCTAGCGCTTCATGAATGTAAGATTCTAGATCAAGAATATTGTCAATGCCCGAGCGATTTTGTCTGAAACCATTTTGTTTCGAAACTAAATTATTGATAATTCTAATGTCCACGTTAATCTAATATTTATCATTTTTCCATCAATTTGCTCATAAGGCATGTTAAGCTCATTGGTCTGTATAAGTCAGGTTCTAGGAATGATTTTTGATGTTTTAAAAAAGGTAATATGATAGCTTTAGACCAAATTGATGGAAATTTATTATTTTGTCAAATTAAGTTAAAAAGTTGAAGAATAAATAATTTTGCTAAGAAAGGAAGATGTTTTAGAAATATTGCCGGGATATCGTCTGGGCCCGGGATAGTGTTTTTTAATTCTGATAAAGCATTTTCCAGTTCTTCAAAAGTGAAAGGTAGATCTAATGGATCATTTAAATTGTCATTTGCAAAAAGATCAATATTTTTTCTGTTAATATTTTCCTTTCAAGGAATGTATGATTGTAGTAACTGTTTGAAGACATTTCTCTAAAAGATTTAGCTAGGGTGTTAGTTATTTATTGAGGAGAAGCTGAAATCCTATTGTCAACTTTTAATTTAGAAATCATTGGCGTGTATTTCAAACCAGAAGTTATTCTTATTTTTTTCCATACTTTGCTGACAGGAGTTGAGGAACTTATTTCTGAAACATACTTGGACAAGGAATCCATCTTAGCTTGCTTTATAATAAGTTTTTTGCAGTTTTACTCACTGGAGGCTGTACCCCTGCTAAAACAGATATATCGGTCTTTACTAAAAGCTGTTATCTGCTGGTAAAACTGGATTTGTTTATTGACAACAATAACAAATCATTGCAATTTGATGACTTTAATGCTAATTTAGCTGGATATTATGTAAAGAGTTTGTACACTTACAGTTTATTTCAATATATCACTGAGATTCACAATTTATAACTTATATTAAACTTTGTTAATGTTAAAAATTTTCGGAGCCTACATTGAATACAACATTATAATTATCGATGCAGAACCGAACTCCAGCAAAGTAAATTATGAAGTAAATTTTTACATCTTTAATATTGTTTTAATATTACTGTCGTACTATTCTACCTCGTTGTCTATCTTGCAGGGATTTCCACGTGTATAGATGCCTTTCGGGAATTAGAAACCAGGGATTTGTAATGACGAAGTTATGTTTCGGCAAAATTTTATTAGACAGGTACTGAGTAAAAATACTAAATAAGGCTACAATTAGAATTAAACTGGAATGCCATTTAAAATGATGTGCCAATTAAACCCCCTTCTTATTTAAAATGGAAGGGTAAAACTATTTAACGTTCACTGAGAGTTTCCCCCTTAAATCGAAATATTTCCAATTTTTCATATTATTTAGGGAAATGAATATATTAACGGTAGGAAGTTTTCAAATTGTCACCCTGTATACGCTTTAGCTTGTTGCTGACAATGCACTAATGATGGTGGAGAGAAAAGACGGATAAGACATGCTGAAAAATTAACAGAAGAATATAACGACTGGGGATGAATGTTAACATAGCGAAAATCAGATATCTTAATATCCAATATCTTTAATTCAAAAGAAAGTAGTTCTCGAGAATGAAGAAACAATTTGATACAACATAATCATTACACGAGAAATAAAAAAATCCTGGAGACATAAACAAAAAGTTTTATGCAAGTCTATAGAATAGAATATTCTTTATTAATCCCATCAGATCACATTGTGATAAAGGACAAGTCATATAGTACATAAAACATGATCAACAAGTTATATAGGACAATTACATAAAACAAAATCAATAAAATATAGATTATTATAAAAATAAAAAACAAAGATATGCAATATAGAGCGTCTCTGAACCCGTCGGTCCTTATCCTCTGTAGTCTTTTATTAAGTCAAAATATTCATTTAGGTTGTAAACGCATAATTGGATCAAGCATGCTTTTAATTAATTTTTAAATTTTTAAATATTGTTTTCTTTTTTTATATTAAGTGGCAAACAATTATAAAATTTAGATCCTGCAAAATCAGGACTAGTTTCAAAGAGAGTTGTGGAGTGTTTTCACAAGCTTATCAACCTCCCGTGTCTTGTCGGGTAATTATGAAAGTCAGAGTTGAGGGTAAAATTTTGAAATTTAGTTTTGACGTGAATAATACACTTATAAATATATAAAGCATGAAAAGTCAACAGCCTGTGTTCAATAAAATATTTACGACATGATTGTCTATTATTAATATTGAATATCAATCTAAGAATTCTCTTTTGAGTTATAAAAACTCTAGAAGAGTTTCTAGAGTTTCCCCACAAAATAACATTATAGGCCATATATGAATAAACCAATGCATAATACACACTTATCAATTGATTGGTATTAAATAGAGTTTTCAACTGAAGGATCGCATAGTAACCCTTATTCATTGTTTTGCAGACTTTAGTGACATTTTCGTCCCATGTCATATTACTTTCTATAATGCTACCAAGAAATAATGTTGTATTACTAGAAGGTATTTCCTCAGAACTAACTGTGATTTTATAACCATGGGATGGCTTAAAGCGCGAGTAGAACTGCATACAAATAATTTTCTTTGCATTTACCATTAAAGAGTTCATTTTACACCAGGTTGTAAATTCCTGTGCTACTAAGTTCATTTTTGATATGAGTTCGACTTCATTTGACTCGTCAACTACAATTGTTGAATCAACTGCATAAAGAACTATATGGTCTGCAGTTAAAAAATGTGTCAAATCATTGACATATAAAAGAAATATTAGGGGTCCCAATACGGAGCCTTGCGGTACACCTCGATCAAGATTAAAAACAGATGACTTCTTATTATCGACTTTTATTAGGAATTTACGATGTTGTAACTATGACCTTAACCAGTTCAAGAAATAACCCCGAAAACCAAGGGCTTCTAATTTATGCAGAATAATTTCAATGTCAATAGAGTCAAAAGCCTTAGTTAAGTCAAAAAAGAGTGCACCCACATACCTTTTTCGATCCAAAGCAGCGTGGATATAATTAAATAATGAAATAGAAGCACTCTCTGTAGATTTATTAGGAAGAAACCCATGCTGGCATTTATTTAAGATATCATATTTATTCAGAAAATTTAACATTTTACTATAAATACACTTTTCGATAATCTTAGAGAGTACACTTGTTACGGTGATTGGCCTGTAATTATCAACCAAACATGGATATCCCTTTTTGGAAATTGGACTGACTACTCCCGTTTTAAGGTCACTTGGAAACTTGCCATCCTTGACAGATAGGTTGATGATGTGAGACAAAACAGGAGATATATATGAAGAAATGTATGTAATTATTTTATATTTTTGTCATAGTTGTGAAATCGTTAAAGGTATAGTTATTGAAATGTTTTAATAATGTGCGTTTGACTGATGTACAAAAATACTCACCAAATTTGTTTGCTATGTGTTCTGGATGTATCAATAATTTAATATTATCAGTAATGCTCCACTCAAAATTGTTTTTATTTTTACCAGTTTGACGATTCACAGTTTTCCATATCTCCTTCCTTCTTTTATTATTATTTTTTTTGTATTTTATAGTTATACATTAAATCTGAATTACCACTAACATTTGCTAGCCAAAATAAATCTTTGAGCTTTTTATTAATCTGAAGAATTTAAGTATTGATCCATTTTCTGTTGGTATTAGTAGTTATGCGTTTTGATATTAAAGGACATGTTGTATCAATATGATAAGACATATGTCTTAAGACAGAGTTCAAAAAAGCTCTATATACATCATCTACATCATTTGAATATGTATAAACATTTTCGAAATTCTCAGAATTAAGACTCAACAAAAGATTAGACAAATAGTTCTTTGATAAGTTTCTATAAGTAGCTATCTGGGATGCAGCAGTATTGTTACTCTCAAATATGTTTAAACTAAAATGAAGTCCTAGATGATCACCTAAATTGTGGTTCACGATAACCCCATTGTATAATTGAGGAATATTGGTAAGAAAATAATCTAGTTTCGATCGTGAAATTACACCGTTTTTATTTGTAAATATTCTAGTTGGTTCAGTATTTTTACACTTAAGTCCAAAACTAATCATAAAATCATTCAATATAGATTTTTGCCTTGACTCTTTAAGATAATCGATGTTAAGATCACCACAAAGAATAATACAATCATATTTAACGTAACAAATATTAAATATATAATATAATTTATGTATAAAAATATCAATATCCCCATTAGGGGAGCGATACACATTGAGTAAACAAAATTTTTTTGAGTCACATCTAAAACTAATACAACAGCACTCAAAGTTAAAATCTTGACAGACATTCGTGAGAAAATTTGGAATATTAAATTTAAAATTAACCTTTACAAATATAAGTACACCACCATGTATATGATCACTTCGATTATAGTACGAACCTAAAAGATAACTTGGAAGATATAAGGAATTTATATTGTTGTCACTACACCAATAAAGATATTACAAAGGAAAGAGCAATTAGTATATATTAAAACCATGATAACAGCATTCGTTGATACGTATTTTAATTATAGATGCTACAAAGGACATAAATCTAAATCCTAAAAATTAACTAAATTTTGAAACTTTAACTCTAAAATTGTAGTTGCCTTTATTGTATAAATGATTATGTTCCGCTTACGCCACTGAATATCCTGATAATATATTCATTATATATTTATTATAATAACACGTATCCTAGATAATACGGTGTCGGTACAAGGCGCCCGGTATTGTACCTTTTGTATTGCCGATAATATAGATGAGGTTTAGAGATGTTCTGACCTTAGTGATAACATAGGGAGGGCTCTTCTCCATTCTGCCCCTTATATTCTGAAATTGATTATATTAGCTGCTAATATTGGCTTCTAAATAGGTAACGAAGCATGATAACAAGGTATTGAGTATACTTTGATTGGAAATTTAATTCTAGACTGCTGTAGCGTAACTAAAGCAACTACGAAGGCTTCAGTTGTTCGCAATAAAAAAAATACTACTGTGTTATATAAAATCATTGTTGAAATAGTTCTTTTTATTGAAAATTAACTTTTTATCGTTTTTCTGGATAAAGTAGTTTGTAGTAGAACATTAAAAATATCTCTAATAAGTAATAAACTTTAAAATGAAAATTATTTTGTATTCAAAACTGATTGTATTGGTTAGTTTCTTCAAATACCTAACTTAATAATATTTTAAGGTAAATCGTAAACAATTATAAAGTGACGTTAGATGACGTTGTCGATCTCAAAATTTCGGTAATGTTTTTCTTAGCTCTTTTAAATTTTAAGATATTTCATGAAGATAACCGTAAATTTAGTTCTCGATATATCCCAACAGAAACAAAATAATTTGAAGCTAAGTGTGCAGATTATAATAATAGTCGTAATAATAAGATACGACGGGGTACTAATATCGGAAGGATAGATAACTCTCTGTTGCACTCTAGGAAAACGGTTGCTAAGGAAAATTTGTTAATTACCTAAGTATGTTTATCAGATCATGAAATTTATTCGAGAAATAACAAGTATCAAAATAATCAGAAGAGATAAAGAAATCCACAAGGAATCTACGTTCCTGTAGTTGGCTGTATACCATGTATTAAAAATTTAATTAAAAATCCTTTGTAAAAGGTATATTTTAGGCCCAAACGGGCTAAGTTAAAAAGACAAAACGTTTTCGGAAACCATGTTCCATCATCAGTGTCTAGGAGTACATGAATGAAGCCACCAAGATTAAATATGTGGGTAAAAACCCGATTACATTTGTTTGATTACATTTAGTTTTAAATTAATGTTGAAATGATATAAGATTACAGAGTTACCGATGGATTTGGTAACATGGCGACATATGACTCCACGTTGAAGTTGCTAGTCCTGAGACGGTATGTCTTCGAGGACTATATGAGTGCAACTATATGAGTTGCACTCATATAGTCCTCGAAGACATACCGTCTCAGGACTAGCAACTTCAACGTGGAGTCATATGTCGCCATGTTACCAAATCCATCGGTAACTCTGTAATCTTATATCATTTCAACATTAATTTAAAACTAAATGTAATCAAACAAATGTAATCGGGTTTTTACCCACATATTTAATCTTGGTGGCTTCATTCATGTACTCCTAGACACTGATGATGGAACATGGTTTCCGAAAACGTTTTGTCTTTTTAACTTAGCCCGTTTGGGCCTAAAATATACCTTTTACAAAGGATTTTTAATTAGATAAAGAAATAATATTGAGCACTGCAAGATCCTCACAATATGATCCAGAAAACAACACATCCCAACAGTGGCTTCTTCCTTCTTCTTCTTTAGAAGCAAATCCACTAATGGATGTTAGCGATCACATATTGCCTTATGTTTCGGAACCAGGACATTTTCTTGAGTCCCATTCCTCTCTTGCCTTCAATTTTACCCTCGATTATAAGTTGGAGGAACTGGTATTTTTTATTTCGCATGATGTGACCTAGATACGCCGTTTTCCTTTTCTTGATGGTTTTGAAAAGTTGGCGTTCTTGGTTTATTCTTTTAAGTACATCTATATTTGTGATTTTCGCTGTCCATGGTATTTTTAGGATACGGCGATAAAGCCACATTTCGAAAGCTTCTAATCTGTTTATATCCCTCGTTTTGAGTGTCCAGCCCTATACGCCATATAGCAGCACTGACCATACGTAGCACTTAGTAAACCTTAGTCTCAGTTGAAGATCGAACTCTGAACAAGTCAGTACCTTTTTGAATTTTACGAAAGCTTGTGGAGCTTGCTAAATATGACATTTTACATCCCTGTCCGATGCCCAGTCTTCAAAAAGCCACGATCCCAGGTATTTAAATTTACTCACTCTTTCAATAGACTTAGTATTCAGTGCTATGGTGGAGTTTTCAAGTGCATCCAAGTTTCTGGAGATGATCATGAATTTGGTCTTTTTGGTATTAATCTCTAATCCCATTCGCTTACTGTATTCTCCGATTATAGTGACAAGTTTTTGAAGATCGACTATGTTGTCACAAATTAAGACACCATCATCAGCATATCGTATGTTGTTGATCAATACTCCATTCACCTTGATTCCCATCTCTGCATCCTCCAGATAATCTTGAAATATGGCTTCCGAACAAATGTTAAATAAAAGAGGGGAAAGCACACATCGCTGTCGAACGCCTCTTCTCATATGTATGGGTTTGGATATAGAATTGTCTATTTTTAACTGTGCCGTTTAATGCCAGTACAAGTATTGAATGCATCTTATGTTTTTTGGTCTATATCAACTTTCTTGAGAAGCTGCATTAACTTGTGGTGTTGGACATGATCAAACACTTTTTGGTAATATAAAAAGCATAGGAACACATCCTTCCTCTGATCGTAACAATTTTGGACCAGCACCTGTGTTGCTACTATTGTTTCTCGTGTTCCTAAACCTTGCCTTAACCCAAACTGGGAATCACTGATGTCCCATTCACATTTTTTGTATAATCTTTGATGTAGTATTTTTAAGAATATCTTTAAAGTGTGACTCATCAGGCTAATGAGTCTGTGATCCAACAGTGGCTAGAAATATTAAAACGAAAACTTTCTCTTTATTCAGACCGACTTCTTCTTCTTAGTCGTTAACCTGATGCAGGTATCGTGATATCATGAAGCTGTTAGGTAATTTTTCCAATGTTCCTCCACGTTTTTCTATCTTCTGCCAATCTAGCACATTCTGACAATGAAGCGTCAATGGTAGCAACAATATGGTCCGTGTATCGTGTAGGAGATCTACCTCTACTTCTTTTGCCTTCTACTTTTCCCTGGATGGTAAGTTTTTCAAGACCATTTCTTCGAAGCACATGTCCAAAATAGCTTATTATCTGTTCTGTTATTTGTGTTCTTAGTCTTTTCTTTATGTTTAGCTGGATCAGTATGGATTCATTTGTTCTTCGAGCCACCCATGGTATTCTCAGCATTCGTCTCCAGCAGTACATCTCAAATACATCTATGTTCTTTTTGTCTTTCTCAGTAAGGGTCCAGCATTCCGATGCATAAGTAAAAACTGGAAAAACTAGACTTCTTACTAGTCTCATTTTTGTATCGGTAGTAATTTCATGGCTTTTCCAAATTTTTGTTAATTTTGCCATAGCGCTTTTTGCGATTGCTGACCGCCGCTTTATTTCTTTAGTACAGCCTCCTTTGTTGATTATTAATGAGCATAGATACACAAATTTATCTACAACAGCGATATTGTTTATCCTAACCAGATGATTTTGATTGTTGTTAGCTCTGTCAATTATCATGATTCTCGTTTTATCCCTGTTTATTTTAAGGCCCATCGTTAAGCTTACGTCTTCTATCCGTTGTAGCAGGTGAATAAGTTCAGTTTCAGAACTAGCGAGGATAGTAGTATCATCTGCATATCTCAAGTTGCAAATCTTCTTCCCGCCAATGGTGATGCCACCGTTCCAGTCCTCAGTAGCTTTCCGCATTATCCATTTACCATAGATGTTAAATAAAATTGGGCTTACTATGCAGCCTTGTCTCCCGCCCTTTGTGACCCTGAAACTGTCAGTTAGTTCCCCATTTATTCTAACTCTGGCATAATTGTTATTGTACAGGCTTTTAATTAGCAGTATCAGATGATTAGGGACTCCCATTTCAGACAAAACCTGCCACATTTTACTCCAGTTGACCAAATCGAAAGCTTTACTATAATCTATGAAGCACAAATATGTTGTGATGTTGAATTCTCTGGATTTTTCTACAATCTGCCGTACGTTTAAAATTTGTTCTCTAGTAAATTCGTCTACTTCCGATGCTGCTTCTGCCATCTATCTTTTCTTGCATTATGAGTCGCAGAATGCCATACTTCTCGCCCCGCATCACATGTCCGAGATACTGTAACTTTCTTTCTTTAATTGTAAGTTCAATTTCGTCCTCTTCACCTATTCTTCTCAGTACTGTATTGTTCATAACTCTATCTACCCAGAAAACCCTCATTATTCTTCTATAGATCCACATTGTAAAGGCGTTAAGTCGTCTCATTGTGTCTAGATTTAACGTCTATGATTCCACTCCATAGTATAGTACACTGTATACGTAACATTTTGTTAGGCGTACTTTAAGAGCTAATGTTAAATCTTTGCCACATAGGACCTTTTTCATTTTCATAAAATTACAACGTGCTTTTTCGATTCTGACTTTAATTTCTGCAGTCTACTCATTATTTTCTGTTATAAATGTTCCTAAGTAAGTGTACTTTTTTACTCTTTCGATCTGCTGGCCCTCTACTATCAAGATTTCGTTAGTATTATGGTTGTTTTTACAAATTTTCATAAACTTCGGCTTTTTGATATTGAGTGAGAGTCGTACTCCCTACTACACATTACTATTTTACTTATGAGTCTTTCCAGGTATTGTAAACTATCGGCTATTATTACTGTATCATCTGCATATCTGATGTTGTTGACTAAGACTCTATTTACTCTTATGCCGACTGTTTCATCTTCTAGAGTTTCTCGAATTACCTCTTCAGAATAAGCGTTAAATAATAGAGGTGATAGTATGCAGCCTTGCCTGACTCCTCTCTTTATTTTCATTTCTTCAGATGTCCAGAATCTTAGATGATTTTTTAAAATTTCCATGAGTCGGACATGTTTTACTTTATCAAACGCTTTATTGTAGTCTATAAATCAGACGTAAAGAGGACGGTTAACATCCAAACATCTCTGTGTCAGCACGTTGAAAGAAAATAATGCCTCTCTGGTACCCATACCATTGCAGAATGCATATTGTGTGTCACTGATATTAAGCTTCAGTTTAGAGTAAATTCTGGCGTGGATAATTTTCAACAAAATTTTCAAGGTATGTAACATTATGCTGATGTCAACATTTCTCTAGGGATGATTCCCGTAGTATAGATAGCGTTTAGCAGTTCTACTATTATGTCCAGGTTATTTCAACTTGACCAACTTTAATAGCTCGCTTGGTAATTCATCAGGACCAGCAAATTTATTGGTTTTCATTGAGTTGAATGTCTGACTAACCTCTAATTTGGTTATCTCTGGACCTACATCTCCCGTTTGGCTATCTACAGATGTACTAGCTTCTCTCTGGTCATAAAATAATTCCTCGATGTACTCTTTCCATCATCGTAGTTTTTATTCCCTCTCCAATATAGTATTTCCATTTTTGTAGAACAATATATTGAGGTTCTTCCATTTCCTACTTCGGCTAGTTCTTTGACTTTTTTATGTATATTAAAGTTGTCATATCTATTTTGCAGTTCTTCTATTTCTTTACATTTTTTAGAGTAGTAAGCCCCCTAGTTTAGCCCCTCTAATTTTTCTTCTTATTTGGTTTTGAAGCTGTTTATAGCAGATACTATTGATGGTTTTTTTTTTCTCCTTTTATTCATCAACACTAGAATTTCCTTGGTCATTTACTCTTTTCTTTTTTTATTACATTTGGTTGTTGTAAGTACTTTCTTACTTGGCTCCAATATAGAGGTTTTGAAGAATTGCCACCGCTGCTCTACGTTGCAATTATTTCTTGAGATTCTATCTAGATTTGTGTTGATTTCGTGTTTCAGATTTTCTTTTGTTTCTTATGACTTTAATTTCTGTATGTTAAGTTTAGTATTTTTGCAGTTTTTTTGCATCTTTTTTAGTTGAAGTTGAAACTTAGCAATAAAAAGACTGTGATCAGAGAATACGTCTTCTTCTGGATATGCCTTTACTGCCTAAATTGAGTTTCGATATCTGTGTTTTATTAGTATGTAGTCAATTTGATTTCTGACGATTTAGTGGTCTTTGTCACCTGGTGATTTCCATGTATAAAGACATCGCTTAGGTTATTTAAAAAATTTAATTGCGGCTACAACATTATGCTTCTGGCAAAATTCTATTAAACGATCTCTGTCGTTTCGTTCACTAAGCCCATATGATCCTATATTAGGGTAGCATTTTTTTTCACCAATTTTTGCATTGAAATCACCCATGATCACTGTTATATCTCTAGGTACTGTGAGATGTAATGTTTTTTAAAAATCGCTATAAAAGTTTTCTATTTCTTCTTAATTTTTGTCAGCAGTTGGCGCATAAATCTGAATTAAGTTCATTTTTCCATGGAATATCAATGGCTGCATCATTATAATTCTTTAGGACATCGGAACTGTCTGTTACTAACTAGTAAACTAGTAACAACCAGCGACATATATTATTTACAGATTTTGTACAGCCCAATCTAGCTACCATCACTGGGCTCTACACAATACCGAAGAGTCTAAATAGAAAGGATGCGCTACAAGTTTCATGCGCTACAAAGAACAACTGATGCAGTCTTTACTGTCTACAAGAAAGGTCATTTCATATAGTTTTATATACTCTATGTGAGTTTATTAAGAGCATGCTTCCATCTACTTTCGCAAGATAGATTTTATCTTAAGGGCGATGACAATTGAAAGAAAGAATTCATGCATTCCTCTAACGCGAAATATGTAAGTAGAGTATTTTCTAGCATAAGTTAAAGATTTTGGCTAAGCAATCAGCAATTATATACCTGTTTCTTTATTCGCTCTAATTAAGCTTTATCTGTTTTTCATATTTTTGGGACTACGTACTACCTTTGATTTTTTTATAATAGTCCTTATACTGTGACAATTAGATACTGAATACGAAACATATTAATTGAACGTTTCCTTTGATATCTTAACGGTATGAAGATTAAGAATCAAAACATGTTAAGGATGGTTTTACCATTAGAGATTCCAGTAATTTTCAACAATATTAGGATGTAATTGTTTTATAATACAAAGGGTATCACTGTTGCAATCTGTAAGGTTTAAAATAAATGTTTTAATTTTAATTCTTACCAAATCGAGGACTTAAATGAAGATATATGTTGGGATGTGGCCACAATTGAGGTCCATCTTGCAAATTGACAAAGAAATTCGCTGGCAAAATTTTCACTCTTCCTTGGATATCCAACTGATATCCTTTGTCGAAACCTTTTGGAAACGACAAAGTTAAAGGAACCTCCTGAAAGAAAAAAACTAATAAATATAGGTTTTACAATGTACAATAGGTCTGCAAAAAATGACTAAAGTTCATTTTTATCAGTTTATTTGATTCCCGTATGATCACTGTGTAAAGATACCACTGTGTAAATACAAAAATAATTAATAAGATAGTGACTCAGTAAAGACATAATATAAACACTCCCATAAAAACAGTACAGGGCAACGATGAAACAACTTTTTCGATAAAATTACCTCTATTTTATGTATTTTGGTGGGCTGAATCCTAAAATCATAATATAATTGCAATAGCATCCACCAATTTTTACAATTTAAGATTTAAAATTAAAGTTACATTTTTGTCGATTTTTTATTTTGTTTTATTTCAGTTAAACAAGCGCAGAAGTCAAATGTTACTATATACTGATGAAATATGCAATATTCTATTTTCTCCGTCTTTGTTTCTCTTTTTCACTAACAGATCTATGTTGTTTTATTCCAATAAACATAACCTCACTTTTCAATGTTTGACCAAATGTTTGCTTTAAGTATGGCTAGTGTTAGGTGTAAAACTATCCAAATACATTTTACTACGTATATGGTGATTTTGTTCTTAAAAAACATCAAAGAAATATAAGTGAATTCGTAAAAAATGTAAACTTTGCATATTTTTATGTTAAAATCGTTAATCGATACAAAATTGAGTCTCTCAAAAGGTGTGTTGAGGATATAAATGCTTATGGTATAGAGGAAGCAAAAAAATTGTTAAAATTAATATTAGTTTTACTATAAGTCCACACCCGTTGCTCGCCAATAGTTTGTGTCCACCATATATTGAATGACTATCAGATACTCGATCGCAGACGATCTATTGCTTTAAAATACTTTTAAAGACTACCAAGTATTTACAAAAATATATGGTACTCATTCACTAGACCTGAACATGAAATTAGATGTACATTCATTGTCATACAACTGTCACCTTAATAAAATTTAAATAAATAACACATTTCGTAAACATATCTCTTGAATAAATATAAATAACTTTTAAAGAATTAAATAATACAGAACATCACTTTTATTTAACAATCATATTACACCTATTTTTTACTTCTTTGGATAAAATCTATCTCCTCAAGAAACTTCCCCGTTGATTGTTAAACAATTACAAAAGTAAAAACTGACGATCTCCATTCAACAATTACAGGATAGTTTGAACTATGTTCTCCCCTTCTTCTTCTTCAAGTGCCTGTCCGTTGCGAACGTTGGCTATTAACATGGCAATTTTGATCTTGTTTGCGGTGCTTCTGAATAGTTCGACCGATGTGAGGCCGAACCACTTCCGCAGATTTTGGAGCCACGAGTGTCTTCTCCTGCCTGGTCCTCGCTTACTGTCTATTTTTCCCTGGACAATCAATTGTAGCAGACGGTACTTATCGTGTCTCAATATGTGGCCTAGATATTCAAGCTTTCTTTGTTTAATTGTATTCACGATCTCTTTCTTCTTTACAATTCTTTGGAGTACCTCTATGTTGGTGACATGTTCGGTCCAGGATATACGAAGGATGCATCGGTACACCCACATTTCGAATGCTTCTAATTTCCTCATTAGCGTCTCCGTCAGCGTCCAGGCCTCCACGCCATACAGCAAGATCAGAAAAATGTAGCATTTAACTAGACGTAGTTTTAGAGGAAGAGACAAATCCTTGCTTATGAGGAGCTTTTTCATATTGCTAAATGCTGCTCTAGCTCGTTCTATTCTCGCCTTAATTTATATGGTCTGTTCCCATTTTGCATTTACGTTGGTGCCAAGGTACACATAAGATTCTACATGATCAATTAGTATGTTACTTATCCGTAATTGTCGAGCAGGTTGTTGCTTTTTGCTTATCAGCATCCACTTTGTCTTCTTGAAGTTGAGGCTCAGGCCGTATTCCTCACTAACTGAATAAAGTCTTTCCATTACTTGTTGTAATTCGTCTATGGTACTGGCAAGGATCACCGTGTCGTCGGCATATCTTATATTGTTCGTTAACACGCCGTTTATTTTTATGCCCTCATTTGCATTTTCCATACATTTGTTAAATATTTCCTCGGAATACATATTGAATAGGAGTGGGGATAATATACACCCCTGACGGACACCTCTTTTGATCTGCACGCTTTCAGTAAGTTCGTTGCCAATTTTTGCTCTTGCTGTTTGATTCCAGTATAGGTTTGTCACAATTCGAATGTCCTTGTCGTCAATACCTGTCTTTCGCAGAATAACTATCAATTGTTCATGATTGACATTGTCAAATGCTTTTCTAAAATCTACAAAGCACAAATACACGTCCTTATCAACGTCTCTACACCGCTGTATAAGCACTTGGAGAGCGAAAATTGCTTCTCTAGTTCCAAGTGCTTTCCGAAAACCAAACTGCGATCTATCAATATTTGACTCACATTTATCATATATTCTTCTATGAATGATCTTAGTGAACGCTTTAGTGACATGATTGATCAAGCTTATAAGCCGGTAGTCATCACAAATCTGGGCATTTGGTTTCTTCGGGATTGTAATAAATGTTGACTGTAGCCAGTTCTCCGGGATTTTACCGCTATTATATATGTTGTTAAAAAGTACAACTAGATCATCAAGGAACTGTTTGTCTGATTTACATAGAATCTTTAATATTTCGCAGGGTACATTGTCCGGACCTGCTGACTTATTGTTTTTTAGTGCTGCAATAGCATCTTCTATCTCCGATTTAAGGATTGAATGACCTGTTTCTCCTTCTCCATATAGGTGATCATCAGTCCTGTCAGATGCAAATAATTTTTCTATGTATGATTTTCATATTTTTAAGATCGTTGATGGCTCCGAGATAAGATTTCCATCGCTATCTTTTATGCTGTTGGATGACTTATTGAATTTCCTCTTGTTTGTCATCGATTTTATTTTTTTGTGCATATTGTAACTGTCGTATTTTCGTTCGTATTGTTCTATTTCCCTGCATTCGTTGGAAAACCATTTTTCTTTGGCTTCTCTTTTCGTTCTTATGGTTTTGTGGATCTGCTGGTATTTTTCTGCATTTTTATTCTTGAATTTACGTCTTTTGTCCATCATATCCATTATCTCGCCCCACCATTAATGTTCTCCTCACCATTAATTAATAGTGTACCGGCATGTAAGTAATGTTTTGTTTATTTACTAATTCAATAGACTATTTTTATACCAATTTGTGGGTATTACTTTGTCTGCTTAAACAGTTTATTCATTTTAAAAAAACACACAGACATGTAATATTGGTATAATTACTGTAATTTATATTATTTATCTTTTGTTTATCTTTATAAGACACCCTAATACCCTAATATGGGTTTTATTATTTCAGCATTTAATTAACTTTGTATCAACAGACCTGAAGATGCTTTGCATATTGTAGAAAGCGAAACCGGTCGTCTAGATAGTTAAATTAAACTGATTGTGAGTAATTCTTATTTATTATTTATTTTGCCTATTTGAAATGGACTCACACAAGCAACACATTCATGATTTTACGAATATGTTAACAATAATAATGAAAATAAGTAAAAGAGCAAAACAATTTTAAAATCTATATACATATAAAGATATCTTTACTATATATTTACGTTCTTCGTAAAATTAAATGTAAGGTAAAGGTATATATTTTTGTAAAGAAATTCAATCCAGTATATACCGAGTTCGACATAAACCCTAAACCAAAAAACGGATCTCATTATAATCCAAATTGAACCGAAGGCACACTAACAACATGTGACTCAAAATACAAAGAAAAGAACCAACGTTATTTGATATCAATTTACTGGAGTACACAAAGTTTTTACTTTGATGTGAGAGTAGCGACGCGCATTTCGTTAGTTTTTCTAATAAATTCGAGAGCACGGCGGAAATAAAAGATTCATGTTCATTATTTTTCAACGAAATTGGAATCTGCATGTACCAAGAGAGTTGTTTTTGCGTCCTCTTGATACCGTTAGGCCAGATTCAGATTTTAACAAGAGAAAATTTTAGTTTTTAAGATGGCGGATATTTAAAAAAGTATTTCAACTTTCAACTTTTTTTAATTTAGTCTATTTTACAAATAAAAATGCTACTATATTCAAAGAGTATATGCAATTTCTGTTTTTCCTTTGTACGTATTTATGTTGGCAATAAAGCGAAATTCGTCGTGTGTTTCTGACGGTGTTCATAGTTTCGCATTATATTGGATTGTAATTTATCCACAACGCGTTCTGTGTATGTCAAAAATACCCGAAACGCGATGTGAGAAATAAATGAAATTCGCAACGCGTTTTGGGTATAAATTTCGGTCATTGGCCAAATTCCGGTAGAGATCTACGAGTATCACCAAACCACAAGTCCTTATCTCTTGCCGTACTGCTTTACCATAAGCTGATTAGACACCATTGTATTCTAGTCTAAGTTGCAGATACATTTCGAATTTTAAACGAATACATTGGCCTTTTTATTTTTCTATATGTCAGACCAGGGTTCGAACACACCCATACTAAAGCATTTACCTATCTGACCGACATTCATATAAAGCGGTTATGTATCTTAAGTAGCTGTCTCTTTTTCGTCCTGACTTCCTGGAGGGAGTGTAGTGATCATCGTCCACGTCTCAACCTCGGTTTTATTATTTCTTTATCATCATACTCCATGATGCTTTCAACTTTCTCTAGCGAATTATTTTGTAAAAAGCTCTTTTTATTTAATTCAAGTTTATCATACATTATCTTCGGTAGAGGCATTTCATTGTTTCAATAATACCTTTATCCATTGGTTGAGCAATTGATATAACATATCTCCACAATTATTCAACATATATGGGGAGTATATTATGCGAAGAGCACTTGAAGGATGGGAAAAGGGCATCTCAATAAATGGTCATAAACTAAATAACCTACGTTTCGCAGATGACACAGCCCTTCTTGCAAATTCAATTAAACAATGTCTGCAATTAAACATATCAAAGACAAAGATCATGATAGTGGATAGACTACACAACAATCATCCACACATAACCACAATTGACCGGTTCGAGGTTGTGAGCTCATACTTATATCTGGGATCATTAATTACAAACACAGGGTCATTACAAGAAGAGATTAAACGTAGATCTGATCTAGCAAAAGTTGCCACAGCAAAAATAACCAAAATATGGAAGGACTGTCAAATTTCAAGAGCGATAAAGATGAGGTTGATCAACTGCTTAATATTCCCAATACTGACCTAATATTCCTTAATAATATTCCTTGACCTTAATATTCCCTATTCTGTTGGAGACGAATGTTACGAATTCCTTGGACTGACCGCAGAACAAATAATTCAATTTTAAGAGAGCTAAAAGTTAGCCAACGACTCTCTAGTAAAGTCCATCTCCAATAATTAAAATATTTTGGGCATGTTATGAGAGCAAACACAGAAAACACGGAAAGACTCATAATACAAGAAAAGGTAAAAGGCCGAAGATCACGAGGAAGATCCCCAACAAGATGGATAGATCAAATTACAGGAATATGCCAAAGACCTATGCATGAATTAAAAGAAATGACCAGAGACAGAGATCTCTGGAGACGGACAATACACGACATCACGTGGACCACTACACTCCCCCTGGGGGGTCAGGATTGAAGAGAGAGAGAGAGAGAGAGGCTAGAAAAAGAAAAACCAAGAAATTTTAATCGTTAGATCTTAGGGTCTACTAAATAAGACTTGAAACTATAAAACCAATTTTGGAAGATATTACTAGTTATGCAGGCAGCTTCATGGTTATAATAGTGAACTTGGAGATTCTTACAAATGCGAAGATTTTTAACTTTTCAAGCACAGTCTGTTTCAGTCTATGTCTGCCAGACTTATTTGTACAACATAACACCAGCCTTTATTTTATACCTTGGTGCACTCATTTTATCGCTTACAGCTAAGGTTTTTGTAGGTATTACTCGCCCGTATAAACCTGTTTCGTCGAGAGGTGAGGTTGTCGAGGTTTTAAGTAGGATGAAGAATGTAAGCTAGTAGGACCGGATGAAATATCTACATGCATTTGGAAGGCTCTTAGCAGAAGAAGGGATTGATGTGTTGTAAGAACTATAGAGAGATAAAGTTAATGTCGCACATAATAAAAATTCTGGAGAAAACTGTAGAGTGAATATTAATGAAGAAGACTATGATAGGGAGAATAGTTTGGGCTTACGCCACAACAGAAAATAATGGGTACCTTGTTTGTTTTGAGACAGTTGATAGAGAAGTACAGCGAGAAGAAAAGAGAGCCAGAGAAAAGACATTTGGTATTCTTCTTCAGTGTCCCTACTTGTTTAATTGTATTATAGATATATTGATAGAGAAGGTAAAGGAGGTGGCTCCTTAGTCAATGATCTTTACAGATGATATTTTATTAGTGAAAGAGAGGAAAGAAATGTTAAAGAAGTTGGAGGGTTGAAGATGGGCTACTAAAAAGTGAGTTACTCTGAACAGGGGGTGGAGGAAATGTAAAGGGCTGAAAGGAAATATATACTAGAGTGTAGGCCTGCGTTGGTGAAAGGCGGTAAAGTGTAGCCTATAAAGAGAGTTAATGAAAAGAAGATAAAGGTATCTGAAAGTAAAATAACGTGATCACAATATTAAGAAGATTCCAACAAACTGGCAGAGTCTAACAGTGCCAAACAAGTATATATACAAGGTTATTCGATAATAGACGTCAATGAAAGAACTGATGGATTTGCTAAAATAGGATCAGCTACAACATAATTTGTTCAAGACACATTCTTTGCGACCTGATTAGATAAGAATCAGCTTAGAATCTTCTTCTTCTTTTTTATAAGCAAAATCAATGTCGATTAATGCCTCTATTGGAGGTTATCACTCCATCTTTTGCGTGGTCGCCCGAAACTTCTTCTACCTTTTGGTGATTTGTCCCTCGCTATTCTGACTAATCGGTTCTCTTCCACTCTGTTTATGTGATCGTTCCATTCCTTTTTTCTGTTCAGTGTCCCCTCATTTATTTCTGGTATATTGCATTTTCTTCTGATCTCTTCACTCCTCATTCGATCCCTTAGTGTCTTTCCTGTAATTCTCCTCATTAAACGCATCTCCGCTGTTTCTAGTAGTTGCTGAGTTTTGGAGGTATCCGGTCTTGTCTCTGAAGTGTATGTCATTATTGGTCTTATTGTTGCTTTGTAGATTCTTGATTTCACGTCGGTAATAATGTGGGGATTGCGCCATATCGTGTTATTAAGACAAGCTGCTATTTTATTAGCCTTTTGTACTCGATTTTTCTCTTCCTTCTCCACATCTCCGTAGCTAGACATTGTAATTCCTAGGTAATTTGTCTCCATTACTTGCTCAATGTTGATACCGTCGATTTCCAGTTTACATCTAATTGGTTCTTTACTGATTACAATTGTTTTAGTTTTCTGTGTAGAGATCACCATATTAAAGTCCTTTGCCCTTGTGTTGAATCTATGCGTTAGTCTTTGTAGATCGTCTTCATTGGATGCAATTAGGGCCGCATCACCACATCTATTCTGACTTCCATATTGTTGTTCTGGTAAATGTTCTCTATTGTTTTTATAACATTTAGTGGAATTTCTCTATCGTAAAGAAGGTGAATTACATATTTAAGCTTTACTTTATCGAACGCTTTCTTCAGGTCTATTAGACATATGAATGCTGGTCTGTTATGCTCTAGTGCTTTCTCGGTAATCTGTTTTATGATGAATACTGCATCTATGCACGCTTAGTGTCTTAACAGAGTTAAGTCATAAGTGACTTTGAAGTACTTGAAGACTTAAGTCAAAATACGTGCCATTCAAGGGACACCTACACACAATAAAGCTTTTTCAAAGAAAGTTTGGCTGCAGTCAACCATAGTGTGCTTGATTATAAGGTATTATACTGCCAAAGAGACTAAAGTGATTCCGCATACAAAGAAGACCCAGCTACTAGCCATCTACATAAAATAACGTACTAAGAATGCTAGAAAAAAGTACAATAAGCAAATTGGATACAGTGCGAACAATATAACAAAAGGTTTGTAGGAAAAAAAGTAATAACACTGATATAAAAATAGCAGTCCTTATGTGCTGACTCAGGTGCTTTATTTAGTGATATTTTTAACGCCCTCACTCTACTGTAGCTTTAGAAGTATTCTTCTTATGTATATGCATTGCTTTTAGCGTTGGCTATCATCATGTTTCCTTGTCGGTCAGTAGCTACATGAAACAATTCCTCAATCGTTCGACCTGTTTGTAGTCTAATATTACGCAGCCAGGGAGTTGTTTTCTTCCGACTCAGCGTTTTCCTTCTGTTTTGTCCTCAATAATCATCCAGAGTAATCAATATTGAGATCTCATTACTATTTAATAGAAGTATTGAACTTTTTTCAGTTTGATAGTGTTCATCAATTCTCGTTCTTTATACATGGTTTTTTGTGCACTCTTTCGTTAGATATGTATGCTGCCTACAGGATTTTAAGCATGCGGTGGTAACACCACAACTCGACGGCTTTTAATACATTTAGATTTTTGACTTTAATTCTTGAAGTTTCACATTCACATATCAAAGTAAACCAGACGTAACACGTTAACACGTATTCAACGAGAGACTTCTACTGCATAATACAGAACGCAAGTTAGTGAAACTTTTGCCTGCCAGTTTTAAGGTTCTAGTCTTCTCGAAATTTCCTGATCGCTTTCAATCTTGCAGTTAATCTAATTTCCCAGATATCTAGAGTTCCACTCTGTCCAGAGTTTTAATATCTAGTTTTAGTCATCATTCAATCTTAGCCTTGTCCACTGCTGGACATATTAATCACAATCCAACTTTCCAGATATCTCAAGTGTTCCACTCTCTCCAGGGGTTTTGTTATTTAGTTTTAGTCATCATTTAAACTACGCTTGTCCACTGCTGGACATAGATGTCCTTTATACTTTTACATATGTTTCGATCTTGAACATCTTGCATCCAGTTCCTTTGTTAACGTTTTAGATCGTCGGTCTAACATGTTGGTAGACGACTTCTGCTTCGGTAGGCATTATCTCTTGGTCTCTATTTTGTCCATCTGTTATTTCTCATTCGATTATCGTGACCTGCCCAGTTCTACCTCAGTGTTACGGTAACCTGGGTACCGGAGCACGAGGGTCATAAGGGCAATGAAAAAGCAGATGATATGGCCAAACAATGCTCATCAATGCCATTCATTGGACCGAAACCCTTCTGCGGCGTTGCAAAGACGTTGAAAAGACAGTAAAAAGAAGCTACAAGGAAGTGGGTAGCTCACAAATCTTTGAAATGGTGGATGAATTCACCAGGAGAAAGGCAGGCGAAACAGTGTATTACAGAACATTCACCAAAATTTACGGCAGACCTAATAAGCAACGACAGGAAAATAGTCAAAGCCATAGTAGGTCTTCTAACAGTGCACTGTAAGCTAAAGAGTCACTTGAAGCTGATGGGATTATCAGATGATGACCTGTGTAGATTCTGTTATCTCGAAAAAAAAACAGCAGAGCACATTCAACGTCAGTGTTACAGTCTGGCAAATGTGCGGTTCTTTGCATTAGGAAAAGACAAACCACCGGCAAATAGCTACATGGAAGGTACAGTCTCGAAGCTATTAGACTTTTTAAAGAGGGTCAGGCTAAAGAATGTTATTTAGGACTAAAGGACCACAATAGATCTGAAAAGGTCGCAGTGGAATAGGCCAAAAGGCCACCTCTCTTAATCTAATCTAATCTAACTCGCGAAGCTTAATTCGACGATCCGCCATAATCATGTAATCCACTTTGTTGATTATTTCCGGCGTGGTGACTTCATTTGGCCTCCCGGCACGCTCATCATCAAAAACACTCGTACGACCACGAACAAATTCTAAATAGATCTGAAAAGCTCGCAGTGGAATAGGCCGAAAGGCCACCAAAAAACTATAAGGACGCAGAAGGTAAGGAGAAACCACTGCATTAAAGATCCAATTGGATATCTCTAGTACAATCATCAAGGCAATGAGTACTAAAAGAAAAAAAGAAACTGATCATGAGAATCGAAGCCCAATATCCAGCAGGGCAGCAACAGACAAGGACTCTCAGGTCGTTAACTGGCGAAACCTTTGCCAAACATCGAAATAAGAAAAAGTAAAATTATCAAAAGCAAAAATAGGTACGTGAAACGTCAAAAGCATGTATCAACCTGGTAAAATGCATAACATCCTTTAAAAAATGAGAATAAATATAAATATATTAGGTGTAAGCGAAACATTATGGCCTAACTTAGGATACCTTTCAATAGAAACCTCTACCTTATATTACTCGGGAAACATTGACAACCAATATAGACGTGGAGTAGCAATTATTATCGATGCAGAGGGCAGCAAGTCAATAGAGGCTTGTATCTCAATCTCAGGAAAGAGTGATGCTGCTACAAATAAGAACATTACACACAAAACTAAATTTGATCCAAGTATATGCGCCAACGACGGATGCAACAGAAGATGAAGTAGAAACATTTTACCAACAAACTGAAGATTTACTGAGAATTACAAAGAACAGGGAAATCACGGTAGTTATGGGCGATTTCAAGGCAACAGTCGGCAATGAAAGAGTTTGAACAATAATGGGAGGAGATCAAGGACTAGGTGAACGTAATGATAGAGGAGATCATCTAATACAATTCTGTCAAGAATCTAATAATATACAATAATCAAAGTCTAATAATCCCAAACACACTCTTTAATTTACCTATGAGCCGGTTATATACATGGCGCTAACCAGCAGATAAATCGGAAAAAGTGGTAAGAAACTAAATCGATTATATAATGATTAAAGAGAGATATCATAATACCATTAAATCAGTTAAAACATATCCAGGAGCAGATATAATATCAGACCATCACTTACTATTCGCTAATGTCACGTTTAAGCTTAAACGTATTAGAAAACTCCAAAGAACTCCAAAATTAAATGAAAACTGAAAGGAGCTGATACAAAAAAACAAACTCCAATAGAAAATACACTAAAACTTAAATAAATTAGATACTAACACCTACAAGATACACCAAGAATGGGAAACATTAAAAAACTGCCTCCCTGTTCCATGCAAAGTAGGGATGGCGGTTTTTGACAAAACACCGGTTTTCGGATATACCGGTTTTTTTTGCTTACGGTTTAACCTGGCGGTTATAACCGGCCAAAAAAAACCGGTTTTTCCAAAAACCGGTTTTCGGTTTTTTTAATCCAATAGGTTACAAAGTTACATTAACAATGAACTTTAGCTTGCGATACTTCATTCGACTCGATTTCAATATGATCAAAATTAGTACTATCGAAAGAACATTATTACCTATATAAATAAAACACGTTTATGCTTTAAATATGTGACGTAAGAACCAATAGTATCGCCTTCTATTATAAATATGCGGTTTAAATGTTAAAATGTTTACTAACGAAAGAATGAAAATGAAACTATTTAGAGTGATTACTGGTATGGCAATCGCAGAAACGCTGTTTAAAAGTTAGAGACCTTAAATAATTAGGTCGTATTATTCCAAACACCCATAATTCAAATTTTATGGGACAAAAGGCGGCTCACATCAGATCAGAATTTAATTTAGGTCATAATATTTACCATATATACATAAAATTTTAAGAGTGGGTGAATGATTTATGGTTACCAATACGTGCCGATACCCAATTATGTTAATTGTTATGGTTAAGGGATCAAATTACAATTACGAATTTCCGGGATTTCTCATTCTTTGTATTTAATTTTTAAACAATACAGGGAAGTATCAAATAAATTTTAATACAAACGTATTGAAAATAATATCAAATTTTTTGTGATGATAACAAATTTAAACAGTAGATTTCCGAATCGTAAAAAACCTAATAACCTAATAACCGGTTTTTACTTTAAAAATAAAAAACCGGTTATAACCGGGACACAAAAACAACCGATAAAACCGGTTATTGCGAAGTAAAAAAACCGGTTTTCAGTTAAAACCGGTAGGTTTTTCCCATCCCTAATGCAAAGAGATATTAAGAAAACCAATAAAAAAGAGTGACAACTAGCTGACTGACAAAACACTCGGCAGGATGGACCAAAAAAGACAAGCCAAAAACAAAGACACTCACCATTACAAAATCATTAACAATGAAATATGAAAAAGAATAAGAAAGGCAAAACAAAGGGATTGGATAAATCTCGACGCCCATGCACTTTTTAGAGCTACACAAGACCGAGAGGAGTATTCCAGAATTGTCGCCAACATCGACTAATTGGATAGGGCACCATAAGAAGAAGAAGGCAAAACAAACTTCTTATGGGGAAAAATGTAAAGAGATGTATAATGTAAAGAGATGTATAAAATGTATAATATTTTCTCGACGCTGCTTTAAGGGATAGAAGTCAGGACACTTAACACGTCCATTACTAAACAAATGGAAGCATTTGAACTGTGTGTGTATAGAAGAATCCTGAAGATATCATGGATCGAGCATATAACAGACAACGAAGTCATAAGAAGAGTCAACAAAAAAATGGAAATACTGGAAACCATTAAGAGACTAGAGCTGTAATAGCTGGGGCAAGTTATGCGTACTAAAAGATACAACATACTTCAAATAATTGTACAAGGGAAAATCCAGGTCAAGAGAAATGTAGAAAGGAGAAGAATCTCATGGTTGCGTAACTTAAGAGAATGGTACGAATGCACATCATCGACAAGATCAGAATAGCCATGATGATTGCCAACCTCCGTCACGGAGATGGCACCTAAAGAAAAAGAAATCCTGTGTGGCCTAGATTGAAATATTTCTCCGTTTTCCAGATGTTTTCTTCTTCTTCTTAACGTGCCCCATCCCTAAGGACATTGGCGATCATCATGGCTAATTTGACTCTATCTGCAGCTGTTCTGAAAAGTTCTATTGACGTTTTCCCACTCCATTGTCTCAGATTCTTCAACCAGGACGTGCATCTTCTCCCTGGTGCTCTTTTGCTTGCTACCTTCCCTTGTATGACCAGCCGCATCAATTCGTACTTCTCGAGATGTTTTTATATACACTTAACTATTTTCATGTCCATGCACTCTTTATTTAATAAATTTAACTTTTAATGTTCATATATTTGTCAGATATACTCGTATAATAACTAATACTCTTATATCTGGAACTGGCCTAACATTAAATCGTTTGTTTATTCGGACATTTCATTTATCCTTTTATTTCAAAGAGGCATTAACGTATCTCGTTTCTCTGGTTTGGTCAATCTGTTGTAAATTTTATAGTTTCACAGACATTTAGGAAACATCTTTGGTGTATATATTATGACTTATGACATATATTTGTATCATATGAAAGTAAGTCTTAATAAAATCAGTAGTAATTGAAAAGAACAACATAAACGATAAGGTTTCCCTTTTATAACTTCATGCTTATTCCTTTACGTACTTTGATATTACGAAAGGAAATAAATATTGAACTGACATATAACAGAGTAAAAATTCATAGTAAACTTTTAGTTATTGCTACTTATTAATAATATATCATTTATATGTACAGTATCAGAAAAAAATTAAGGTGAGTACGTAATTTAAGTATTAGAGTCGATATAATCACTTTAGAATCGAAAGGTAAAGGAAATAGCTGGAAAGTTCTGAAACAACAGCGAAAAAATAACAGATGATGAAGGCAATCTTGCCATAACTAAAGAAGATAAAAAGAAAGTATGGGAAGAATACTTGGAGAAACTTTTCCATGACCTTAGAACAATACAAGAGGCCACCATCGAAGAAAATTCAGGTCCCGAAATCCTACCAGACGAAATAACGGCAGCCGTCAGACAAATGAAGGATGGAAAGGAACCGGGACTTGATGAAATTCCTGCAGAATTGTTGAAGCTATTAGATGCAGAACAAATAAAAATATTAACTGAAATATTTAATAAAATATACAAGGCAGGAAAAATACCAGTTCTTCTTCTTCTTTAGATACGGTCTCCTCTAAGGAGGTTGGTAATAATCACAGCTATTTTCACTTTTAAAATTTCAGCTCTGAACAAGTCGACGGAACTGCAATTATACCACTTTCTCAGATTGTTGAGCCAGGAGATGCGTCTTCTTCTGCGAAAAGTACCAGTACAGTAGCTCAAATCAGAGTTCGTACCATTGCTCAAAAAACCAGGAGCAAAAGTTTCTGAAGATAATAGGACCATAAGCCTAATGAGCCATCTGCTGAAGCTGTTTTTAAAAGTCATCCACAAACAAATTTACCGAAAATGTTAGAAACAAATTGTGCCCAATCCTTTTGGATTTGTGAACGCCGTAGGTAAGAGGGAAGTTTTATTTGGCGTGCGGGTATTGTTTCAGAAATGTAAAGATGTCAGCTGTAATGTTTTTGCATGCCTGATTGACTACAAGAAGGCTTTTAATAAAGTCAATCATAAACAGATGATGGAAGTGCTGAAGAGGACAGGGATTGGCGAAAAAGACTTAAAAATAATAGCTAATCCGTATTGGAATCAAGCAGCGATGTTCCAAATAGATAGAGAATATAGAGATCATGTCAAAATCTTAAGAGGACTGAGATAGAGCTGCATACTTTCACCACTGATATTTAATCTGTACTCGGAGCCCATTTTTGAAGAGGCTCTAAAAGATATTGATGAAGGCATCTCAATAAATGGAGTCAAGCTCAATAACCTGCGATATGTAGATTATACAATAGTGTTTTTTAATACCATAGAAAGACTACAAAACTTAATGAACAAAATAACGGAAACAAATAGAACATATGGACTGGATATAAACACCAGCAAAACCAAGCTAATGATCATCAGCAAAGAAAACATAAATGGAGCAGATCTGTATATGAACCAAATGAGAATTGAAGGTGTCTCACAATACAACTACTTGGGAACTATAATCAATGAGTCGTGGGGCAATACCCAAGAAATTAAATGTCGCATTGAAAAGGCAAAAAGTGCATTCTTGACTATAAGCTCTTTGTTCAAGAGCCATAACCTCAAATTAGAAACAAAAATAAGGCTCCTTAAATGATACGTATACTCGGTGCTTCTGCAAGGAATACAAACGTGGACATTGAAGGCGGAAACTCTATCAAAACTTCAGGCTTTTGAGCTATGGTTATACAGAAGGATCGCTAAGATACCATGAACAGACAAAGTCACCAATGAAGAAGTACTGCGGACACAACCGCGGATTTGGTCAACATCATGAAGAACCGTAAGCTGTAGTACTTGGGACATATAATGAGAAATCAAGGCAGATACGAGCTACTTCAATGCATTTTGCAAGGAAATATTGAAGGAAAGAGGGCCCCAGGACGAAGAATATATTGGCTTGCTAACCTGAGACCATGGTGTAGAAATGCCTCGTATAGCAACCAACAAAGCCATCATAGCCAGAATGATCGCCAATGTTCGGAACGGACAGGCACCGTAAGAAGAATGCAATTTGTACGATAGAAAGTGAGAGAAATTTACTTAAATCGATACAGCGATAGTACGTGGCCACCAAATCAATTCGTTTCATAGCTATGTTTCTATAAAGCAACGTTTTCAGGACATTTAAGTCAAAAAACCATATGCCGTTGCTCAAATTATCGTATTATATAGTAAGGCTTATCGTACATACTTATATTCAATTAAACAAGAAATTAACGAATACCAATAAACAAACAAATGTATTAAATAAACAAATTATTTAAAAGAACAAAATTTGATCAAAAAAATATTCACTATTTAGTTAACGTGAACTCAACGTCTTGCAGTTCATCGCTAAATTATAGTATAAATTGGTTCTATTCCCAGTTTTATCTATTATTTCTGAATGTAAAATTATTTTAATATTTTTATTTTAAATTTTATTTAGTGCCGCATGAATAGCTTGTAGACATATTGAAAATATATAAACCCGATGATAATATAAAAATCTTTTTAAATCATACAAAACAAGTCTAAAATGCACCTTTAAACCCTGGTGAAAACAATATCGAAAATGCAGATATTGGTTAAGATCAGAATCGATCAAAATTAAAAAGATTTTTAGTAGTAATGATCTAACACTCCCAATTAAGATCCGCTTGCTGAGATGTTATATGTATTTTTTCCAGTTTTTGTACGTAATAGAATACTTGACCTTGTCCTAGGCATCCATTAAGTGCCTTAAAGCATTTGAAATGTAGTACTACAGACGCATACTGAGAATCTCTTAGGTGAACACAGTTACTAATGTACTAGAGTTTTAATGCTTAAGTATTAACCCCAAAAAGAGTCTAAAAATATAATATAAATAACTCGTATTTATAATAAAGATAAATGTTTAATGTTTAAATATGTATTGATCTATGACAGTGCCCACTATAATTATATAATATATATAAATATAATTATAGACACAAACGTTACTATTAATGAACATTAAGCTGACACCGAGGAGGCCCATACAGAGTGTCCCAAAAGTCTGGAAACGGCTAATTATCTCGTAAATTACTAGACATAATTATACAAAATTTGAGATACGCCTATTTTAAGATACGGAGATTCCATATTTGGTATTTGTAATGTTGCCAGATTTTCAGTTTCTCTCATATTACTAGTAACTTTGGTTTTTCAAATACATCACCATGTATATTCAGTCATTATTGGAATCTCCTATTAAATACGAGTTCAACCATATATAACACTTATGATTTCATGTAGTCTGGAAGGTCTTAAATACATAAAACAGAAGTCTAGCAACGCCTAAATTGTTTCAATACATTTTTTAATACTAAATATTTTCAAATACATTAAAACGTAACATTTGATAGTTTAGAATATTTTTTAACATAATAGTTACGTTATTAAGTGTTCAAAATGTGCTCCATTTGTGAGATGACAGCACTCTAATCGATGGTAGAATGCGTCTACCACATTTCTCCATGATTGTCTAGAAATTATTCGAGATTCATCGATAATTCATTGCCTTAGCTATGCAAGACTTGCTGGTTAAGTTTTGTAAACTGAATTTTTCAAGTATCTTTAATAAAAATAATCTCTAGGATTGAGATCGGGTGAACTTGGAGGCCATTCAATTCTACCTTGTCTACCAATTTATCTTCCGGGAAATATCTCATCTAAATAACGTCGAACATTTACACCAACTATCTGATGTTAAATTTCTTTCGATAAAAAATGGTCCAATTAAATAAGTACCTTCTATAACTGACCATACATTTAATTTTTGTGGTCTTTGAGTATGGTTTTCATGCATTCAGTGTGAATTTCACAGGAGTTCAGCTATTTAATACGAGTTCAACCATATGTTCACTTGATTTTATGTAGTCTGAAAGATCTTAATACATAAAACAGTGCAAAATATGTAGATTTTAATAAATTTAAATATTTAAATGGAGAATGCTGTGATTTTGACATTTGTTCACCATTTAAATTATGAACTAAAATTGACAGTAGTTGTGGTTCAAAAAGTTCTGCAATTTAAATTGCTTCTCTAAAATGCCGTTCTCTAAACCGTTCTCCTATTCATAAGACGGCGGTAAAAAAAACTGTAAGGCGATTTGAGGAATCTGGAGAAGTAAAAGATAGATACCGATCAGGTTGACGGAAACGAGTTATCAATGACAACAAAACTTCAGATATAAGCAATTTTTTTTTAAAGATCCACATACATCCCCAGGCAGGGTTGCACAAGTACATGATGTAGGTCATTCTTTAGTGTTACGTTTATAACCTAAAAATAAATTTAAATCATACAAAATTAACTTATTGCAAGAATTAAGTGAAGATGACTTTGGTCGTAGATTAGAGTTTACTAAGGTAATGATGGATACAGTAAGTCCTACCAACTCCCTATTTATAAACTAACGAGTTTATTATCTGTGTATAATCTTACTATACGTGATTGTTCTTCCACTAAATCGTCTGTTTGCTTTATGTGGTATAAAGTCATTGGAGGCAGAGGTTCTGATCAAATTGCCTCATGCCTCTACAGTAAAGTAATGAGTCTATCAGAGACCGCTCAGCACGTAACAACATATTCGGACACGTGTGGAGGACAAAACCGCAACATTAATATGGCGGTTATGTTTTTGTATGCCATTCAGAAGAAACCAACTCCCCAAATAATTGATCAGAAATTTATTTTGCCAGGTCATACACGTATCAAGTGTGATAGCGTCCACGCACGAATTGAAAGGTATTAAAAGCAAATTTCAAATGATTTTAAAATAATGATACCACGGAAGATATAAGCTACATGCTTAGAAAACTGGAAGATGAGTACACCAAATGGGGCCTCACAATTAATATACAAAAAACTGAGTACTTAGTTGTAGGAGAACAATCAGAAAGCCTACAAATAGAAATGGGAACTATAAAACCAACAGACAATTTTAAGTACTTGGAGTCCAAATAACATCAAAAGCAGGAAGTAGCGAAGAAATACATTCCAGGATTGGCCAAGCAAGATCAGCCACCAGACAGCTACACGGACTATTATGGAATAAAAAAATAACAAAAGAAAATAAAAGAAGAATTTATAAAACAATAATAGAAAGTATTGGACTGTATGGCGCCGAACTCTGGGAAATAAACCAAAGAAACAAATCAAAAATTAAGGCCATGGAAATGAACTACTGGGGACGATATTGCCAGCTCACTAGACTTGATAGGGTGAGAAACAAAGATATTCGGAGAGAAATGAAAATCGATCTAGACATAATAGACACAATCGAAGCCAAAAGACTTAACTGGTATGAACACCTTCAGAGAATGCCGGAAAATAGATGGCCAAAAAAAATAGAATGGACTTCGCCCACTAGAAGAAAACTAGGTAGACCAAGACGATCCTGGAGAGACGATGTCGACGATGCAATGACCGCCAGAGATCTAACAACTGAAAATTGCTTCGACAGAAAACGCTAGAAATTAGGATGCGAGAAGCGGCGCCAGCTGTAGAAGACTCGCTTGTTATATATGATACCACGGGACTGGTTTACGTTTGTAGGATCGCTTAGGGGCAAATCCAAATTTACAGTGGTTGATATTAGACAAAAAAAAAGTTTCTGGCATTTTCCAAGCACTTACGTTACATACTAGTCAAACGAACAAGCTGCACTACAAGGAGTCTGGGCTAATTCAGTTTAAGTATACCCTTGACGATGAGGCGCCATTTAAAACTCTAGATATAAGAAAGGGAAAAAGAATAGGTCGACCAGCACTGGCTACCATACCAATTGTGTAATCATATCTTGGATTTGGGTTCAGAAGACTAATTGGTTATAAATTATAATTAACATAAAATACAAATGTCTTGTTTTTCATTTCCCTTTCAAAACAATATAAGCATAAAACAATTAATTTATAAGATGGCAAAATCACATATATCTAAAATATCTAAGATATTCCAAAAACTAACAAATAATCTTCCTTCATGTTTCACACATTAAAAGTACATTCAATTCTTTGTACTATTGCACAAAAAAACATAACAATACCTTTTATCACCGAATTAATATTAAGTTTAAAACCTTAAAATTGCTCTCCTAAAACTATCAAAAATTGACATATATGGTTTCGCCATTTTTCCACAGAATTAACATGTAGAAAATTAAATTCCAGTCCAATTCCAAGTAATTTGTTAATAGTTCAATTAAGTTAACCGTTTACTCATCATAGCTGTATATACGGGTTTGTCAGTTGGAATGTGCTTCTAGAGATATTACGCGTTTTCCCAAAACTTATTAATTTCTACGGCCGGTCCAGTCAATTTGACTAAATTAAGATCTTCATAATTTGGTGCGCATTTTCTCCGTTAAGACTTAAAATAATGATTAATAAAAAAATACAATAATTACGGGAAATTCGTATGTTTATAAAAAGAGTTTCTTGACATTACGCTTGAATGATAATATTTGATCTAATTATATGTACCTAGCTACAGTTGACTTGGCAATATGCGAGTCCTGGCAGCTTGGGTAGCTGTGATAATTATACAACAATAGATTATTTACAAGAGATTATTCAGTTTTACAGTAGTTATTAAAATAATTTTTATAATGAGACACTAAGTTTCTGGATACAGTATAATCACATATTTTATCATTGGCAACGCAGTATACATTTTTTCCTCATAAAAAAGACGTGAAGTTGGTTTTTCAGTAATTTTTATACTTATAATATGTTTATCCGCTCCATCGTCTATTTCTCTTTCTTTTAATAAATAATATAAGCTGACTGGCTATACGCTCTTTGTATTTCAAGGAATATTTCCGAGTTGCTTGAACCCCAGCAACTGGTGTACTAAAAAAGATTTTACTGCATTTACCCTATTTAAAAATAAAATAGGCGTACGAAAAATACGAAAAGGAATTCCGAAGAATTTTTAAACAGCATAAACGTAAGGAATTTCTTTTTCGTTTTAATTAGTAATTTTCATAGTTAAATTGTTTGTTTTCCGATAATTCCGGCATTTCTTAAGTTTCTAAAGGAATTTTTTGGGTAAATTACTTACGAGAGCTTTTTGTTAAAAAAACTTAAGTTTGCTTTGAGAAAACTTCCGGGAGTAAAATGACTTTGAGAAGAATTAAATAGTTAGTATTCCCAGAGTTTCCAAACTCGCATGAAAGCCAAGTATACCTTTACAATGTATATAAAGTAGAGCCACGCCGAACACAAAATTCCTAAGACGATTTAAAGTTATCTTAGTTTAAAAAAAAAGGCAAATGTCTTTTATCGACCTTTTAACTAAAGTATTTCTTACGTGTATGTAATTTAACTAATGGTATAAATCAAATCAAGTAAATTATAATACTATCTTGAAAAATCATCTTAAATTATATTTTATATAGAAAGATTAGTGAGAGCAACGATCGATACTGTGATGAAAACTGAACGACACAAATTATGGAATAAATGACCTTAAGTGGAAAAAACGACCTTATGGAACTGAAAATCTCTGCCAATGGTAAAACACTTCCTGCAACATTCCTGTCATAAGACATGATAAAGCAGAAAGGACTTATGGTAGGGTCAGCTCAAGAACCACATCGAATTAGGACGAATACTAAGTTAGCGATGCAATCAAAAATAAAAAATCATAAATTAGAACAAAAATAATAGGAATAAAAAAAACAAAAGGGAACAATATGACAATTCTTCGTCTTAATGTGCTTATCCATGACAAATATTGGCGACCTTCATAAAGTACATTCGTTTAGAAAATTCCCAACTGTAAACAAACGTATGTGTTGATATTCGTCCTCTCATTTGTCAAGATGCTATTAAATATAATTTATTGCCTTAAGCCAGACGGATTCTCATTTTATAAGCCCAAACTTGTCAGTCTGTTTAAATTTAAATTGTAGTCTGCTGGTTTTTAAGTTGATATATTGTGTGATATATGTTATAGTTATTGTTAAGTTATTTACTAGTCGTGTTATATATTAGAGTTTAGTTTAAATGTTTAGTATTGAGTTTTATAGTGTGTAGAGAACTTTTGGCATCCAAAAATAAAGTATTTGTTAATCAAAAGTAAAAATAGCTTGTTGTAATCATTTTAATAAAGATAAGAGAAACCATTATTTTAGAGAACCATATCGAACCCATAATAATAAATCCAGGCGAAGACAGCAGCTCATGTAGCTCCTCATACTCTGAGTAATTTGTTTGTGTTGGTATGTGTGGTATGTTTTTATGCTTTGATAAACTGACAATGCTTCTTCTTCAGGTTCCTTCTCCTATCGGAGTTTGGAAATCATCATTGCTATTTTAATTTAATTGGCCGCGCTTCTGAATAATTCTAATGAGTTGCAACCGAACTGTCGTCCTGGGTTTCTCTTTCCTTGTATTTTCCTTTGCATAATTAACCTAAGTAATACGTACGTCTCGCCCCTCATTATGACCCAGATATTGAATTATTGAACAGTTTTTATGACTTTCTTCATTCTTTGTAACACCTCTATATTAGTTATTTTTCAATCCACGATATTCTGTGGATTCTCCTGTAGCACCACATCTCAAATGAGTTTAATTTTTTGATTTCAGACTGTTTTATTGTCCATGTTTCCATGCCGTATAGTAAAGTAAAAAACGTAACAACGTGGCATTATTGTGCGTATCTCTAGATTAAGGTTACGGTTGCAAAGTAAGTTCTTCAATTTTATGAACGTGTTTCTTGCCATTTCTATTCTAGATCTGATTTCTTTTGTTTGATTTCCATCTTCGGTTAGCCACATTCCTAAATTTTTATATGTGATGTCATCAATAATCGCTGTATGATTGATGATCAGATTAGCTACATTTTGTGTTTTTCTTGAGAATATTATTGATTTCGTTTTCTTGAGATTCATTTACAGTCGGTACCTTTCACATGCATTGTATACATGTTGTATTATGTACTGTAGATCTTATATGTCACTTGCAAATATGACCGTATCGTCCGCATATCTAATATTATTAATGCTATTTCCGTTGACCAAAATACCGTCCACAATATCCAATAAAGCTTATTGAAATATCACTGCACTTTAGAAGTTGAATAAGAGTGGTGAAAGTATGTCAAATACCCTTGTCGAACTCCTCTAAGTATACTTACTTCCTCTGTTAGTTCTCCTTCGACTCTTATTCTTGCTTTCTGATTTTGATACAAATTCGATATAATTTGTAGATCTCTACTATCTATGTTTTTACTCTTTCCTGAAAGAATACTTTCCTGACAGAATGCTTAAAAATGACAACTACAAGCTATACTAGGACCGCACTATGCTTACAGATCAACCAGTGGCACATAATAGACCTCAATTAAGACCAAATACATGATAATAACAAAGGAAACAAATATACCAACAAACCTACATTTGCGAAATGTACCGATAGAAAGGGTTGATAAATACAAATACCTAGGAACCTGTATTTCAGATAATACTGATTAAACAACCGAAATAAGAGCCAGGATAGAAATCGCAAGAAATGCATTTGTAAAAATCAAAACAATTATCTGCAACAAAGACCTTAGATTAGAACTGAGAGTAAGAGCACTGAGATGCTACGTTTTTTCGGTACTGCAATATAGACTTTAAAGCTGGATCTCATACTAGTTAATAAACTTACTAGGCAAAAAACACTTATTGATATGGCGATACCCAACACCAATAATTTACGTATTAAATACAACGAAAAGATCACCAAGTACAGAAATCTAAAAATACAAATCAGGAGACAATGGAGAATGGAAAGTACCCAGACAGTACCTATTGTTCTATCTACTACTAATGTTATTCCCAAAAACATCCTAGACAACATAAAACAGCTGGGTCTAAATGAACATCTTTATAAGGCCATGCAGAAAGCTGTACTCCTCGCGACGTCCAAGAGTGTACGAACATTTTTGGGAGATACTCCAATATATCAAGTCACCTAGAGCTCGATATCATGGAAAGAGTCCCACCAGAACTCTAGAGGGAGTGTGAGCCTCCAACATACCAAGTCACCTAGAGCTCGATAACACGGAAAGAGTCCCACCAGAACTCAATCCTTTTGATAACTTAGGTATCTGGAATAAGTGAATTTTCCGCTTAGAGGAAGTGTGAGTCGCATTGCTAAATCTGAATAATAATAATAATAATATCTATTGAATAGAATGGAGAATGAAATGTACCCAGACGATGCCTATTGTTCTCTCTACCATTGGAGTCATTCCGAAGAACCTTCTAGTAAACATAAAAAACCTTGGTCTAAATGAACATCTATATAAGATCATGCAGAAAGCTGTGCTACTTTTAACGTCCAGGTGCGTGCGAAAATTTTTGGGAGATACACTGACGTACGAAGTCACCTAGGACTTGATAACATGAAAAGAGTCCTACCAGAGCTCAATTTTTTGATATCGTAGATATCTGGGATGAAGATGGTATCTTAGAGGGAGTGTGAGCCGTATGGCTAAATCTAGATAACAATAATAATACAAGTAATATATTTACTTTCGTCACGTTTTATCAGAACATGGCCAATTTGGTTAAATTTGGTCCCAGCTGAAGACTACTAGGTCGCTTTGTGGATATCTTTGCATTGAAAATGTAATTAGAAGATTTTTTTGCAAAATCTATTGATAATTGTGCATTCTGTTTGTTTTTTGTTGAAATTATGTTTCCAATTTTTCGAAATAAAAATTCCAACAAGTTCAGATTGATCCAGTTAGCTGTATAATTGTACGATTTCTAAAGGCGCAAAAATGTTCATAGAAATGAGAGAGTGGCACAAACATCAAATAAATTCGTCTAATTTGAACATTAAAATCAATAACGGAATTATTACTTTTAAGGTTATATTCCGTATCTTTCCAGTTTAGATTAATTAGACACTTTCATCAACACCCACCAATTCTAATAGCTTGTCGTGCAGTGGTTAGAAAACCTCGCAAGCTGTCACCCCCATTCGCACGCAATTTTCTTCTAGTCGTGTTTGTAGGATCTCATTGATGGATTTAAAATTAGTTTTAAGCTGTTAAAACAAGCTGCTGATTAAAGCTGATTGGTTATTAATATGAGTTTAGATTAAGTCTTGAGAATCTTAATTAATTTACCGCTTGAAAGTATGTATATACATTAATTACTTCATAGGGATATGCCCTTATTTATAGTATCGACCGCGCAATAATAATTTGCGTGTTCTGCATCTAGAAGTAAACACGGAGGGAAGCTCGTGCAAAAAACTTTTAATTGCGAGGGAAGCACGTTGTTGATTATTACTTTGAATTATAATACATAATTAATATTGCTTTTTTAACCTCACAACTATAGAACGACGGGAGATGGTCATTTGACCACAAAACAAGTCAATTAGTAGTTTTTTCTCGTTGAATATTATTCCTTATGATTTTATAACTGGTTCTAAATGTATCTTTAATACCTTTTTTATATCAAACTGTCATTTTAATTTTATTAACTGATTTATAAATGAGTGTTTCATAAGGTATACCTAACTAACTAAATCATGGGCGATTTTAACGCTAAGGTAGGAGAAACAACCAAAAGCTGAATGTGGATCCGATCACAAACCGTTATGGGTTTTCTTTAAAATGAATATAAAAAGAACAATGCCGAACCAAAATCAAAACATACTGGACATTTCAAATCCGAAAACATTTAGAGATGCATTACAGGAAACTAGTATGTTATACACACAAGACAACCCAGAAAAAAGATGGAGAGGTTTCAGAAATGTCCAGAAACATTTGTAGGAAGAACCAGAACCGAGAAGGGGTTGCGGATGTATGGAGAAAATATTGTCAAAGTCTATATGCAGATGATCCCCAGAATGCAAATCACGACGAGTTCACTGAAAAGAGAATCAAACATTCTAAAATCAGGGGTAGAAAAAGCAATCAAAAGTTATAAAATAGAAAATCTCCTGACGCAGAAAAGATCACCGCAGAAGATTTAAAAGAGACTGAAGATGTTGGAATAAATGTTATGAATATGATCTGCAAAAATATTTGGGAAACTGGAGAGTGACCCAACGACTAGACAACATCCACTTTCATCCCTATATTCAAAAAAGGAAGGTTCTACTTCATGTAATATATGAAAGATTAAAAGCTTTTCTATTGCCTCAGATATCAAAAGAACAAGAGGAATTTATCGCAGGAAAAGGCACAAGAGAACACATTCTTAATGTCAGACAGCTAATCGAAAAAACTCGTGAATTCAATACTCCTATGCTTATGTGCTTTATGGATTACACAAAGGCCTTCGATAAAGTCAAATGGCAGCAGCTATGGCCCATACTAGCGGAAATAGGAACACCCCACCACTAAATTTAACTAATTAGAAGTCTATATGAAAATAATAAGTACACAGTAAAAACAAACATTCATTCCGATCATTTCAGAACAGAGGCAGGTGTCAGGCAGGGATGTATAATCTCGCCAACTCTATTTAATATCTACAGCAAACACATTATGCGAAAGGTATAGACGAATGAAAGGGTGGAATATCAGTAGGAGGTCACAAAATCAGTAACTTGAGATATGCTATGACACTTTATTAATCGCGGCAAATCAAGAAGAAATGGAAGACGTAATGAGATGTCTGGAGGAGAAAAGCAAAACATATGGCCTAACGCTAAATAGGAGTAGGACAAAGATGATGATAGTAGATAGAGCCGGAATACTCTTCAATACATTAACGAAATTGGGGGCTTTGAAGTAGTAAATAGTTTCATATACCTGGGGCCCGTAATAACAAATGACGGAGGGTATTTCAGAGATATGCGTAAAAGGTTGACTATTGCTAGACCAGCTATGATGAAACTGGTAACAATTTGAAAAAATTCTAGTATAACAATACATACAAAACTAAGACTGGTAAGGGCACTCATTTTTCTCATAGCCATATATGCATCCGAAACGTGGACCTTAAAGAAAGCGGATAAAAATAAACTAGACGCTTTTAAAATGTGGGTATTTCGCCGCATGTTCTATATCTATATCCTGAATTGATCATCGCACTAGCATATCGATATTAGAACAACTTAAAGTAAAGGATAGATTGCTTAAACAAATACAACAGAGATGTGTGCAGTATTTTGGACACATTACAAGAGGAACAGGTACGATAGAAAAACTGATGGTCGAGGGTAGAGTTGAAAAAAAGAGACCTAGGGAAAGACCTCTAAGCCGTTAAGTAGATCAAACAAAAATATTAATTAACCAAGGGTTACATGAAGTCGAACAACTGGCCCAGGAGAAGGAAGGATGGGGGGAAATCGTAAAAAAACTGTAAAGGCCTGATGAGTGTCATCACATCCCAAAAGGGATTAGGACTGAGAAGGACCTTAACTAGCAGAGGATGGTCATCTGACCTTTATGTCAGTGCTCTTGACCATTTGAGATAGTGATTATTGCATATTAAAAAAGGTTTATTACTTCTAAAAAATGGGTAAACCTGATGAATTAAAAATCCTCAGTTGGTAATATACACAAATGTAGAGTGGTGTTCAATAAAATGAAAGAGCAGCAAAAGGAGTATCAAATTATTACAAAATAAATGAATAAACAACAATAATTGTTGTATATGCAATGGCAATGCGAACATAAGGAGAAAGAAAGGATTTTTCAACAAAAAAATGTCTTAGACAAAACAAAGGAGAAGTAGATATTCTACTAGTTGAACATTTAAACACCCACATAGAAAGGGAATATTGACTAATAAAAAATTGATTGGGAGAACTTCAAAATAAACCTTAAACACAAAATTAATCTCACTGTGCCATTGAGAAACACGAGGCAACTTGATGACGAATTAGAAATTTCTATAAAAAAATCAAACACAAAATACTCTCACAATAACTTCTAGAACAAAAGAGAACAATTGTCCAAAAGAAATCAGAACACTCATAGTAGAAAAAAGAAACTTATGAAAAAAATTGCAGCAATACAGAGTTCCACGAGACAAAACTAGTCTTAATAATGCTACACAAAAACTAAAAAGCGAGATACATAATATAAACAAGTTAATAATTTATTCCTTTTTAAGTAATTTAACAGCTGACCAGAACACAAATTATTCGTTATAAAGAATAAAGACACCAATTATTCATTCTCCTCCTATCGAGTTGGAAAAAGGCAACTGGTTAGAAGTGACGAACAGAAAGCAGAACGATTTGCAGATCATTTAGATAGCACGTTCAAACCCAACGACAATGATGGTGAAGAACTGAGATGGAAAGAACCATTCCAAAGCGAAGAAAGAATAACGTAATACCATAACATCATTTAGATGTTATGGTATTTATATGTAAGTTATCAACAGAGATAAAAAATAATATAAATCCTAAAAAAGCTCCAGGATATGGTCTCATAACAGGAGAACTATTACTACCAAGAAAAGCCATAGTTAACCTGACACACCTAATAAATGATGCTTTTAGATTGAGATATGTGCCAGACTCTGGAAAGCAGCCGAAGTCATTATGATCGCCAAACCAGGTAAAGTAACATCCTATCAACCAATATCACTCCTTCCGGTGATGTCAAAACTATTTGAAAACTTACCTATACTGCTTTTTAATTATACAGGGAGTTAAACTTGATACGATTTACAGGTAATATTGGTTATAACTTTTTAAATACGCGGTATAACATAATAAAACTTTACATTGTTGTGATGAAGTTGTGAAGTGAAGCAGATTTCAAATTCAAAATAAAATACAGGTTGTTTCATTTAAAAAACATAAGTTTGGTCTGCCATCATCTTATAGAACACCCTGTAAGATTGTAACTAATTTTAAAATGTCGAGTTTAAAGCTGTCTACAAGTTTTGTCAATAACTTTGTTTTTCAATTTTTACTAAAACAGATCTACTGAGCTTCCTCACCCTAATCAATCACCCAGAAGAGTTATCAGAAAAATTTTTCAACCAAATTTTCTACCAAGTAACCAAAAATAAAATTTGATTAATTTATTAATGTTCTGCATTCCGAGAAAGATTTCCGAAGTAGAAATCGAAACGTCAAAAATAAACTTATTATAAACTTAAATTGTGGCTTATTCCCCAAAATATAGGAAATGACAAGTACTTTTGTTTTACATTCAAACTTAACTTAAATACTACTAAAAAATTTAAAAAAAATTGTTTTTAAACAAATTATGTGGTTTATTTGACAATTTATTTATTGAAATAATGCATATTCGTAATGTACGCAAAAAGTACATACAAGTTCAAAAAGAAACGTTGAAATACATAAAAAAGGAACAGAGATACAATTAACAGCGGCTTCCCCCTCCCTTCAGCTCCGAGAGTTTCAAAGCCGACGGATTTTACATACATTTTGAAGCTTTGTGGAGGATTCCATTAAAAGGCAATAATTTTAAAAGTTAGTAGTTTAAAACTATGATGTGTATTCTTACAAATAGCGCTAATTAGATTTCTTAATTGTTATAAACAAAGGTGCTATGAATTAAATAAAAAAAGAGGCTAACTTTTTACCAAATTATTTTAGGACAAACTTTTTTTTTATTTAAATTTGTGAAAAAATTCAAGCTTTTTAATTATGTAAAAATGATATTTTTACAGTCAATGGTTAAAAAGTTATTCTAATTGTTTATAAGCAAAAAATCGACATGTCTGCAAAATTTTTTTGCAATATTTAAAATTAATTTTCTTATTTTTTTTAATGTAAATAATAAAACAAGTCTTCTTCTACCAGAAACAACCTTTACAATTTCTAAAACTGTTTAAATTTCTGACTTATATTGTTGCAAAAAATGTTAATTTGGGATAAACAAATAAAATAACATTTAAACTATTGGATCGATCACTTTGAAATTTTAGCAATATTTTATGCACTACAAGACACATGATTCCATGAAATATAAATATTATAAGTTTATTTTCAAAAAAGTTATTACCATTTATAAAAAACCGAAATTTTTGACTTATTTTGCAACTTTCTAAGCAACAAATAAGGATAGAAACATTTTGAAAACGCCATTTTGAAGGTTTTTATATAGCTTATAAGTTTCCTCTCTTCAAAAATTTGTTTAAATTGCTTCACTTTTTGCTGATAGCCGAAAAAAGCAAAAAATTTCCGTTTTTTGAACTTAATTTGTTAATAATTAATTTAGTCCAAAAAATCGACTGCAGGAAACATATAGGTTTTTGTTACAGAGGACTACACTGCTCAAAACAACTGTCGTTTGCCTGGCCGGACGAGTGTCAAAAACAGGGTACTTTTTTTGCTTATTTCCCTGGCCTAGTAGCACAGGCGTTTGATAAAGTCTGGCATCAAAGTTTAAACTACAAACTAAGAACGTTCATGCCTAAACAGTATTCAGAAATCTTAAAATCATACATTGCGAATAGATATTTGACAGTAAAACAAGAAATGTACACCGATTTAAGGGAGATCAAAGCTGGCATGCTCAAGGGAATGTATTAAGTCCGGTCCTGTATCTATTGTATACATGTGCCATTCCCGAGCTAGAAAAAAACAATATTGCCACCTTCGCGGATGATAGAGCCAGACTAGCGATAAGAGACACTAGTGAAGAAGAGACTAATAAGTTGCAACTATCAGTAAATACAATACATACCTGGACCAGAAAATGGCAAATAAAATTAAATGAGACTAAATCTGCACATATTAATTTTACAAATAAAAACATGATAACCAAGTTCCTTATACAACATCAGCGAAATACTTGGGCATCAACCTAGACCCGAGGCTACGCTGGAAAGTTCATGTCAAAAAGATTTTGATTTCGGTTTGTTTGATTTATTTGTTTATTAGAATTTATCTACTTATTCCCAACTGTATAACCCCAAGCCTGTAAAATATTTATCTGTTTATTGAAAAAAGACTTACCCCACTAATTAAGCAGCTAGTTAAGTAAAGTTGTTACGATATGAATTGGGAAAGAACAATTTTTGGGGTCCGGTCAGTAATTCTACGGCGAACATAGAAATAAAGATAAATCTTTGTAATTCTAATTATTGATTACTCCTGGTAAAGTTGTTACGATATGAATTGGGAAAGAACAATTTTTGGGGTCCGGTCAGTAATTCTACGGCGAACATAGAAATAAAGATAAATCTTTGTAATTCTAATTATTGATTACTCCTGGTATTAGTCCACATGGATAGTGGTGTGGCTTATTAATTTGAACGTATCTTATTGGGTAATATTAAAATGTAATTGGTCAAATTTTTCGGAAGTGCATACACTATAACCAAATCTGGCTTTGCCGTTAGCAGGTAAAAATTGCTTCTCATGTTTCAAAGGCGGCAAGCATTTAAATAAACACAATAACAGTGTCGTCGTGATAAATTAATTTTATTTTATTTTAAACTTATTATATAAATTATTTTATTTTTATAGTAAAATTGTAAACTCATTTTTTAGTTCTCAAATTAATAAGCACATTACATTTCATTTGCATTATGTATGTATATACTTTTAATCATCAATTTTAAATTTCAATAAAATTTAAGGAATTTTTAGGGTCCAGTCCCCAATAATTCAGAAATATAAACATTATTTGTAATTGATCACTAACGGTATTGTCCATATTGCAGCTGTGGTTTATTACTTTCTACGTATCTTATCGGGCACTACTGAAGTGTAATTAGTCAAATTCTTCGGAAGTTATTACGCTCAAACTTGATCGTTATCTGGTCAAAAATGCCTTCTCAGGTTTGTCATACTAACGATATATTCAGTATCGTCGTGTACGACAGCAAGTTCACGTATATTTTTAATATTTTTGTACAAACAGTAGTGTTGTGTTTTAGTTAAGTTTGAGTTAAGACAGTAGAAAATAAGTTGTAAATACATTAAAGAATATCGAGATGACAATAGTCACATTGTGTATCTTGATGAAACGTGGTTTGACACCCATGATGTAGTTCAATATGGCTGGATGGATGATAGCAAAAAGTGCTGCTTGAATACTCCTTGTTCGAGAGGAAAAAGAATTATAATTCTACATGCTGGAACTAAGAGCGGGTTTGTACCTAATGCCTTGTTATTATCGGCCAAAAACATTAAACAGTGTCATCAGCTGATTATCATGAGGATATGACGGCTGAACTTTTCGAAAAATTGACAACGGAACAGCTGTTACCGAATATTAAAACAAATTCCGTGATAGTAATGGATAATGCGTCATACCATTCTAGACTCTACACCAAAATTCCAAATACTAGCTCCAACAAGGGAGATATCATAGAATTTATGGAGAACAAAGGCATGGCAACACCTAGTAAATGTACCAAAAAGGAATTGTTGCAATTAATTAAGCAACAAAATTTTCAAAAAGAATATGTAATAGATAAACTCTTTGAACGCCACGGGCATACGGTTTTACGGCTCCCTCCATATCATTGTGTTTTCAACCCAATTGAAATGATATGGGCCAATGTAAAAAAGAAATTGCGGAAAATGAATCAATCTCCCCAATTAAGTGACGTTGTTGTTCAAACTATAAGAACAGTGATCGAAGAGCTTAACAAAACTGACATTTGGAAAAATTGTGTAGCATGTTCAAGTAAAAGAAAAAGAATATCCTACTTTACCACCAATTGAACCGGTAGTTATAAACACAAACGACGACTCAAGTTCTGGACACACGGATAGTGATAGTGTTTAATTGTTTGAATATTTCTACAAAGACTTTTGTCAAAAATATGTTCTGTATATCGAAGTAAATGTGATCTCTCGATTAATCTATAACCTAAGATTCGACTGTAAGACGAATTGGCCGATTTCATGTATCTTTCAAAAATAAGCTCTTTAAACCGATGAAACTTACAGATCATATTCATGATTATTTTTTACCAAAAAAAAAGGGATCAACTTTGTTTTGAGCGTAACTTGCTTACGTTTGATGCTAGAAACTTTTTTAAAAATCAAAAATAAAGATTTCTCTAAACAATTAAAAAAAAAGTAAAAAAACATTTTTTTTTGATTATTTCACGTTGAATTATTCGATATGGAATTTGACGAATAGGTAAGAATCTATTTTTCATTAGCTATAACTCTGCTTCTGCTGGGTATACAGACTTCATACATATACCATTGTTTTCACTTTTTTATAAACTGTATTTTTGCTACCAACATTTTTTCCATAAAATACCTTTTGAGTTATTTGCGAGAAATCGTCCAAAAACGTGGTGTTTTTAATGAAAAATGAATATATTCACTCGCAAATAACTCGAAAAGTATTGATTTAGTGAAAACATCTATAGAACAAAAGTTACCTAGAATTAGTCAGTTTATCCACTTCCGGACTTATTTTGGATGTATATCTTTTCACCCCCCAAGAAGGTGCGGTACTCACCCCCAGGGCAAAAATACACATCGGCACAATATCACTTTTTTTCTTTGACACGTTAGCTATATGTGTATGACAAATTTCATATCAATCCCAGTGGTTCTTTAAAATTTAGAGGTTTTTACAATATTTTACCGTTAGTGAATGGACTATATTGTGTATTAACTTTTAATTATCTTTGGTGTCAAGTTCATAAAGAAATGTGAATAATTAACAATATTATTACTGTTTAACAAAATATTAGACCTTAATTTAAAAATAAAAGTTTATTAGATATTTAATTTCTATTGCGCCGCCTATGTTTTACAAAGACGCCGACACTAGAGTGTCGAATTTTGTTTTTATGACTTGTCCAACTGACATCGTAGAAACTATAAAATCTTTTTACCTATTATCAGTATGTAGGTAAAGTTGTTACGATATTAATTGGGAAAGAACAATTTTTGGGGTCCGGTCAGTAATTCTACGGCAAACATAGAAATAAAGATAATTCTTTGTAATTCTAATTATTGATTACTCCTGGTATTAGTCCACATGGATATTGGTGTGGCTTATTACTTTGAACGTATTTTATTGGGTAATACTGAAATGTAATTGGTCAAAATTTTCGGAAGTGAATACACTGATACCAAATATGGCTTTGCCGTTATCAGGTAAAAATTGCTTCTCATGTTTCAAAGGCGGCAAGCATCAATAACAGTGTCGTCGTGATAAACTTATTTTATTTTATTATAAACTTATTATATAAATTATTTTATTTGTAAAATTGTAGTCTCATTTTTTAGTTCTCAAATTAATAAGCACATTACATTTCATTTGCATTGTGTATGTATATATTTTTAATCATCAATTTTAAATTTCAATAAAGGAATTTTTAGGGTCCAGTCCCGAATAATTCAGAAATATAAACATTATTTGTAATTGATCACTAACGGTATTGTCCAAATTGCAGCTGTGGTTTATTACTTTCTACGTATCTTATCGGGCACTACTGAAGTGTAATTAGTCATATTCTTCGGAAGTTATTACGCTCAAACTTGATCGTTATCTGGTCAAAAATGCCTTCTCAGGTTTCTCATACTAAACGATATATTCAGTATCGTCGTGTACGACAGCAAGTTCACGTATATTTTTAATATTTTTGTGGAAACAGTAGTGTTGTGTTTTAGTTAAGTTTGAGTTAAGACAGTGGAAAATAAGTTGTAAATACATTAAAGAATATCGAGATGACAATAGAGACATTGTGTATCTTGATGAAACGTGGTTTGACACCCATGATGTAGTTCAATATGGCTGGATGGATGAAAGCAAAAAGTGCTGCTCGAATACTCCTTGTTCGAGAGGAAAAAGAATTATAATTCTACATGCTGGGCAACGGAACAGCTGTTACCGAATATTAAAACAAATTCCGTGATAGTAATGGATAATGCGTCATACCATTCTAGACTCTACACCAAAATTCCAAATACTAGCTCCAAGAAGGGAGATATCATAGAATTTATGGAGAACAAATGCATGGCAACACCTAGTAAATGTACCAAAAAGGAATTGTTGCAATTAATTAAGCAACAAAATTTTCAAAAAGAATATGTAATAGATAAACACTTTGAACGCCACGGGCATACGGTTTTACGGCTCCCTCCATATCATTGTGCTTTCAACCCAATTGAAATGATATGGGCCAATGTAAAAAAGAAATTGTAGAAAATGAATCAATCTCCCCAATGAAGTGACGTTGTTGTCCAAAATATAAGAACAGTGATTGAAGAACTAAACAAAACTGACATTTGGAAAAATTGTGTAGCGCATGTTCAAATAAAAGAAAAAGAATATCCTACTTTACCACCAATTGAACCGGTAGTTATAAACACAAACGACGACTCAGGTTCTGGACACACGGATAGTGATAGTGTTTAATTGTTTGAATATTTCTACAAAGACTTCCACAACTTGTCAAAAATATGTTCTGTGTATCGTAGTAAATGTGATCTCTCGATTAATCTATAACCCAAGAGACAATTCGACTGTAAGACGAATTGGCCGATTTCATGTAAGTATCTTTCAAAAATAACCTCTTTAAACCGATGAAACTTACAGATCATATTCATGATTATTTTTTACCAAAAAAAGGGATCAACTTTGTTTTGAGCGTAACTTGCTTACGTTTGATGCTAGAAACTTTTTTAAAAATTAAAAATAAAGATTTCTTTAAACAATTAAAAAAAAAAGTAAAAAGACATTTTTTTTTTATTATTTCACGTTGAATTATTCGATATGGAATTTGACGAATAGGTAAGAATCTATTTTTCATTAGCTATAACTCTGCTTCTGCTGGGTATACAGACTTCATACATATACCATTGTTTTCACTTTTTTATAAACTGTATTTTTGCTACGAACATTTTTTTCCATAAAATGCTTACCTTTTGAGTTATTTGTGAGAAATCGTCCAAAAACGTGGTGTTTTTGATGAAAAATGAATATATTCACTCGCAAATAACTCAAAAAGTATTGATTTAGTAAAAACCTCTATAGAACAAAAGTTACCTAGAATTAGTCAGTTTATCCACTTCCGGACTTATTTTGGATGCATATCTTTTCACCCCTCAAGAAGGTGCGGTACTCACCCCCAGGGCAAAAATACACATCGGCACAATATCACTTTTTTTCTTTGACACGTTAGCTATATGTGTATGACAAATTTCATGTCAATCCCAGTGGTTCTTTAAAATTTAGAGAAAGAAATGTGAATAATTAAAAATATTATTACTGTTTAACAAAATATTAGACCTTAATTTAAAAATAAAAGTTTATTATTTAATTTCTATTGCGCCGCCTATGTTTTACAAAGACGCCGACACTTGAGTGTCGAATTTTGTTTTTATGACTTGTCCAACTGACATCGTAGAAACTTTACCCGTAACACACTTTTGCTGATCACCTTATCGGACCTTGCTTTTTTATCAGATATACTGACTTATTAACTTTATATTTACATGTAAAATTTAGCTGGTACTTCTAATTTCTATTTGCACTTTCAACTTACTTAAATATTTTAACTTCTCTTTTTTTGTTATAATTTTAATTATTTAATTCAAAGCAAAATACAATTTTCGAGCAATACTATATTTATGAAAACTGTAACAAAATATTGACTACGTTATAGTTTGTTTCCTAAGTTTTGCTGTATATAGAAACATGAGTTTTTGACCACATATTCCAGAGAGTATATTTTGTACCAAATTTATTTAAACTCCTACAACTAATCATATTTAGTATACGAGCATTGGGAATCGGTTTACTCTCAGCCGCTTCCGTGAAACTCCAATTTAACTAGATTTAAACTCTCCAAAGCTTCTACAGGTTTAAAGTAGTTTGAATCAAAACGTGTATCATATATTCACACTAGTTTTGATTCAGATTTACGCAAAAAGCAACGCTCACTGACTGCTGAGTTTATAGTAGAAGTGAGCCAAATCGTTCCTTTTGATGATTCAATCGATCCCTTGGTATTAGCGTCTTGTTGTATTTTTTTTTATATTAAATTAAGATATTTATTATTTCTGGTTCTAAGTTTTCTGAATTTTCCACTTTTATATTATCTGTTATTATCTGACGGACTAGATGGACGGATGATATCAAGCGCATCACCACAAACTGGATGCAAGAAGCTCAAGATAGAAATAGGTGGAAAATTTTACGGGAGACCTACGTTTCTCGTACGTACGTATTCTCTGTATGTGGTTAGTGTAAAGGTATTCTACTCCATAGTATTTATTATGTTATCAAAGGCTACCTATGGTACTTATAATCGATAGAAAGATGAAATATTATTTAGTTGAAAAATGAAATAAACTTTAAAAATCATTAGGATAATGCCCTCCGGCATTACAACAAGAAACAAGGAGGTCCCACATGGCAGAGAACAGCTCAAGATAGGGAAAGATGGAGAGAACTGGGGGAGACCTATATCCAACAATGGAAGGATAGAGAATAGGTTCAAAAAAAATGCCCTCCGGCATCATCCATTCTGGACAAAAAGAAGGATGGAAGAATAGACTCAAACTGGATCTTGAATCAACAAAATAGACTTACTGGGGTGACAAGGTCCAGATCTAACCGAATAAAATGGAGCTTTTCCTGTTAGTCGACCCTACACGATTATGGCATAGAAAAAATGTAAAACACCTTTTAGATTATTCTTTATGCTCATCCATATGCTCATGGAGAACCTGGTTTAACTTATACCAAATATATCAAAAGACTGTAGAAGTTCTATTTTTATTTTTCTCTTTCCCTAGCTCTATAAATTTACATTTTATCTGTTGTGCATTTTATTTGTTTATCTATGTATTCTACCTAAGGTCCTTAATATATAATAAGGAAAGTACCCGACGGATGCAATGAAGGAGTCTTATCATTATAGAACGCAGAAATATCAGTAACCTGCGATACGCAGATGACGAATCTATGCTAGCTACAAAGTCGAAATGACTACCATTATGAACGGCTAAGCCGAATAAGAAAATTATTCCGATCAACAGCAAAAAAATAAAAATAATGATCGTAAAAATCTCCAATCTGAATGTTTGACATGTGCACCTTCCATTTTTATCTTCCTTGTAGTTCTAATATATATTCCAAAGATTATCGTTGCCAAAAATGCTGGCGAATCTGCTGGAGTCTTTGAAATTAATGAAGCTTGCCAGGATTTATCTCTGGAAGGTCAACTTCCGGAAATGGTTCCATTGACCGTCCAATTAGGAAGTGAGCAGGAGTTATTGGGGTAAGTTCGGAAGGATCAAAGGACATAGGTGTCAAAAGGCGAGAGTTCAGGGTACCTTCTCTCTGAACAAAAATACTGTTGAAATCCTCATAGCTAAGATGTAAATTTGAAATAACTATTTTCAGACAAGCTTTCATAGATTTAACACCTGATTAATAGGTGAATATGAGGTGAATATACTGGTACAAATTGCCAATTTATTTGATTAAAATAAAATTTGTACCGTTGTCTGACAAAATCTGAACTGATTTTCCACGTCTAGATATAAACCGTTTTAATAAAAGTTGAGCAGTAAAATCAGTTACTAGTTCCAAGTGAATAGCTTTGGTTTTCAAGTTAAAGGGTCCAGCGTAATCAACACTCAGAATTAAAAATGGAAATGAAGGAGTAACACGAGCTATGGGTAAGTTGCCCATTACCAAGTAGACATGTTTAGGATTAAAACGAAAGCACTGAACATATACTCTTATTACCCTTTCTGCAGTATTTTTGCCATTAATAGGCTAAAAACTTTCTCTAACAACTGCTAAAAGATAATGAGCACCTGAATGAAATAGTAGTTGATACTTCAAACGAAATACTGTCAGATGATATTTAGCAGGTAACAACATAGGATATTTTTTATCAAATTCAAAGTTAGTATACCTTTGTCCTCCAAGAAATGGTTAAAAGAGAGAATTTTACTTTTGGAAGAAATCATTTTTCCCTTTGAAAGATGAGCTAGTTCAGTGGGAAATCTTTCAACTTGAGCTAGTTTAATTAAACAAAGCATAGACTGATCTAACTCTTGAGCACAAAGACGGCCTAACCTTCTTTGAGTTTTATCACGTATAGTGCAATTATAGATAAAGCATCATTTAAGCTAAAACTAAGAATAATACTAATATAAAAATTAATATTCAACTCATCAGGCTTCCAGTTTAAATCTAGTCGATTAGAACCGCAGTAGTGCAGTAAATAGGAAAGAGTGGAGGTCAAGAGACTGAGAGCCCGGAAGCCTTGAAGAAGGCATCAGAGAGGATGTTGAAAGTTCGGCGCAGTGATAATTGACGCGGTTCAACCCGGAAGCATGGTGAGTTTATTTTAGTTTTTATAACAATATTAATCTTAGTTATATATATATATATATATATATATATATATATATATATATATATATATATATATATATATATATATATATATATTATTTAGCTATTCTTCTGCTCTAGTAGAAACCAGAACAAACAAAATGCTTCAAAACGAATGCAGATGGTAAAACTAAGAATCGATTCTCAGCGCTTTATAGTTAATACCGAAGGATACATTTAGGACTGGCTCACCTCTACTTGGCAATAAGGTATGTTGTTGAATAAGTGATGCGAAATGTATCATTAAAAGTTGAACCTTTTCCGTTACTTGTTAAATTTATGCTGATATAAAACTTTTAATTGGTATAGGGAGTGGTGTTCACCACTAATTAAAAGTATATCTATTGTTTTTTATGCTTTTTTTACTACCCCATAAAATATGGTCCAAGTCATGGCAGCGGAAGAATTAACGACCTTTCAGATATTTCTCTGGTTTATGTTATACAACATTATGATGCACTCATCTTTCACGAGCGGCGTAAAAACTTTGGAATTTGTAATGATAATTCGCTCTTGTAAAGTTATCATAAATTTCAAATTGGCAAAGGATTGACTAATTAACTTTATCGCTACTTGTATTCGTAAGGTTGGTATACCGTCAAACATTTTATGCGAGTATTTCAAAAACTAATGTATTTTGCTTGTCACTTTGTGTGTAAAGTTATTTTTTTAACACGCAGCGAGCAGGTCCCTTAAGACAATAAGCTGTTTGAATAAAATAAAGAAAGAAGTAAAAGGTACATACAGATTGAACGAAATAAATTCGGAACATAGGAATATAATGTATTTCGGCTCAATTCTGCTGTAGCTGGTTGGCCAACAAAAGATTGTCAAATAATTATATTATAAAAAATCCCATACTTCAGTGGGCTGCTGGATTCTGAACTCATAAAAGTTGAAAGCTACACATAAATCTACGATTATGCTGTCAAACCAGATATAGTCCAGGAAATGTAGCATTTCACCTCGCAATTTTTTCGTGCGGCGCGGATTGACTTGAAATTTAACAGAAGGTAGGTAATAGCCTAAGGATCAAAATCTTTATCGAACCAAAGTGCGCCAAAGCCTAGGGGGTGGTTGCCACCCCATCTCCGGGGTGAAAATTTTTTTTACGCTTTAACTACAGGTTTCGATTAGAAAAGTGATTCTAAACAAAAAATGTGCATTTTTTTTATAAAATGATATTTTTCAAGTTATTCGCGATTGAAAGTAACAACTTTTAGACGAAAACATCCACGTTTTTAATCGATTTTTCGCGAATAACTCGAAAATGGTGCATTTTATCAAAAAAATTGTAGAGAACAAATTTGTAGCTATTAAAAAGACAAATACAATTACAAATACAATATCAATGTTCAGCGGTTTTCTTCAAATGCCAAATTTGAAAGATTCAAAGTCAAATATCGGGAAAATGATGCATTTTTGGAAGAAAACTCACAAAACCTTTTTTAAAGAGCATAAATAGACCTATCATAAAAAAATAAGGTCAATACCTCATTTTTTACGAAAAAATCGAAGAAAACAACACCCTAACCACCCCCATAATTAAAATCGATCTTCACCCTTCTGCAATTCCCTTTGTAGATGTATTGTTAATACTTCCAAGAAGTTTGACTCATTTAAAATGCTTAGTTTTGGAAAAAGTACAGCTTAACGCGAGAAACGATTTACAATTTCATATTTTTTACCCTTCTTTTTTTAAATATGCCAGAAAATACTGAATATATGAAAAAAATAAAAATTACCAAATTGTAGCTTTTTTAATGACTAAAATTATCCTTTATTTAGATTTGTTGTACAATGAATATTTGGCGAGATATGGCCGTTTAAAGCATCGATTTACGATCAAGCACCATATTTTTCGGGCCCTTTAAACTCACCCCATTTAAAAACCAAGGGTTCCAAAAAGATTTAATTCACAGATCCTTGTAGCTATTAAAAACCTCTACAAATCGTTTTTGAAGAAACATCTATCGTTAAAAATTAAAGGAAATACTTTAAAAAACCAGTTAATTTTTTTCCGGAAAATTCCATTAGTATAGTACAGTACATTTCGGAGCATAATAATCTACAAAATCGGTATATTAGCTAGTGGGGCGTTATACATTCGAAATTTTAAGCGTTCTTATTTTGAAATCCCATACAACAGAATAAAACATCTGCTCATATGTCTATGGCTTGGCAATGAAAATATCAGAGCAACAGATTGGGGATGGTTTTCCAAAGATGGTTTGTTATTACCCGTACGCATGAACAAACAACCTGCACCCGATAAATTTTTGAAAATTATTTTTTGCCAATGCAAAAAAGGATGCGGTGTTTCATATGGGTGCAGAAAAGTTGGTTTATTAACTCTACTTGTTCTGGGTGCTCAGGTGAAGGGTGCAATAAAAGTCCACCAATAATTGAGGAAGATGATGATGACATAGATCACGATGAAGATGTAATTGATGACGAATAAAATTAATATTATAATTGTTTTATCTATAAATGTAAATATTTTCAACTATTTATGTAAATGTATAAGAATATATGGTGCCTTTTTATGTTGATAATTTTTTTTGTATTTAATTCTACTTTTTTCAATTTATATCTTATAAATTAGTTTATAAAAACTTCAATGTTGTAAAGGGTGATTTTCAAAAGTTGAAAAGTTGCAAAATTTTGGCAAAAAATTGTTTTCACCTATAGCACTCATAACAATTGATTTTTAAGGGTTGAAAATGTATGAATTTGTATTTTAAAGTATAAAAAACTCACTATTTAACTAATCTAAACCAAATTTCACTCATCTTAGGATTTGTAATATTATTTTACAATTTTTGAAAATTAGGGGTAGTTTTCACCCCTAAGAACAATCAGGGTTCATCGGCATGACATAAACTATAAAGCAGAGGGTGAGTTGAGCTTAATTCCAAATTTTTATGCAAGTCGTTTCAAGGTGAAATCATTTTCTTCGCATTACTAATTTTTTTATATTAATCTCTAATGAGGGTCGCTTTTTAAGGGTTGAAATATGATGGAACTTTATTGAAAAGCACGAAACTATCATTATTTAATTAATTCAAACCAAATTTTACCTATATTCAGGTTTAATATGGTATTTTATAATTTTTGACAATTAGGGGTAGTTTTCACCCCTAAGAACAATCAGGGTTCGTCGACATGACATAAACTATAAATCAACGGGTGAATTGAGCTTAAATCCAAATTTTTATCCAAATGATACAAGGCGAAATCATTTTTTTAGAATTAGTAATTTTTTTACATTAATCTCTAACAAGGGTTGCTTTTTAAGGGTTGAAATATGATGGAACTCTATTCAAAAGTATAAAATAATCATTATTTAATTAATTCAAACCAAATCTTACCCATATTCAGGTTTAATATGTTATTTTATAATTTTTGACAATTAGGGGTAGTTTTCACCCCTAAAACCCTTCAGCGCACTTTGGTTCGATATAGATTTTGATCCTTGGGCTATTACCTACCTTCTGCTAAAATTTCAAATGGATACAAATGCAGGACGAAAAAATTGCGAGGTTTTAACTTTTTTCGAGCTTCAATTCCTGAACTATTTTCGCCTCCTTAGACAAACCCGTCTTACGCCTTACCTTACCCTTACCTTAGACAAACCTGTCTAAACAACTTTGTTGCGAGACAGATAGTTGAACGATATTTTATACAATGTCTATACCCAGGTATGGATTTATTTTTGTCCAAGTTTTATATTGGTCCACTATTTTAAATGCAGTTCAAACAGACATGTATTAAATTGTATGTTCCGTTTTAATTTGGTTCAATCTGTATATCATCAAATTTAAGTTAATATAGAAAATAAAGTGCAAACCAATTACAAAAGTTGCTTTTTATGTCTGGAATAATTAGTTCCCATGATGAGATAAAGTAATATTATTAGTTTTATTCCTGAACTTCTCTGTGAATGTTTGGTAAAAGCGTTGCGTTAGGAATAAGTTCATGTGAAGTGATATCTATACAATTTGAAATTAAACGAGTAATTTTATTGTTAGTTTTGTGGCCTTGAATTTGTCGTATTTTTTCCAAAGTTGACTAGGTTTCGAGTTTTCTTTGATCTGATGAAATGGTATCTTGCCAGGAAATTTTTTTACTTTTTTTAAATATGTGTTTGGCTTTGGCTTTAAATTTTTCGTAATTTATTAGATTTTCAAGGCTTATATTTTTTTGGTACTTATTTAAAGCTTTTTGGATAGACGAATCGCCTCTTCAGAAGAAGAGTTCCACCTAGGAACTCATTTATGATTTGGAGAGAATGATGTTTTGCCAATGTGAGTCTCAGCAGCTGAAAAACCAGTGTCTGTTATCGACGTTAACAAATAGTCTACATCATTGATTATTAGATGATCATAAGCGAGCAAGAAAGTGTCAACAGCTTTTAAATACTCTAGCTAGTTAGCTTTATTTAGGCGCCAATAGCTTTTGGCAGAGGCAGTCCCACTACAATTGTTGAAAATTATTATAAAATAATGATTGCTATTAAAGAGATCCTCAGCTGCTTGCCAGGTTAAAGAAGTTGCAGATTTAGGGTCACTAATACTTAGATCCATAACAGAGAAAGATCCAGAGAAAATATTAAAATGAGTATTAGATCATGTGTTAAAAAGACATGAGTTGGGCAGTTAATAATATTTTCAACTACTATTCCCCAAATTTTGATTGAAAACCCCATATACTATCATGTGCATTAAAGTCTCCTAAGAGTATAAACGGCTATGGAAGTTGAAATATAAGGTTTAGAAGGTCTTCTTCTTTTAGAGAATGATTTGGTGGAATATATATGGAGCAGATGGTAATGTTACAATTTTAAATATTTTTTCGTATAAAACTGTAAATATATTTTGACTAATTCTTTTTTATTTGTAGTAATTTTGGCGCTCATAAATGTTACCTGCCGACAGAAAATACTAGACCCTTCGAATATCCACCTCAGGTACCTAATGCTGCCGGCGACCCAAATTCCAAATTTAGCGGAAGGCGATCAGACTTTTCTAGACTGGTTGAATGAGACATCTAGTGAATGGAACGATCGATGCATAGCCAGATGTTTCGAGATAATAACACTTTATATATAGATAACACGGAGCTTTTATTGAGGAAGTCGGTAAGAAGATAAATTCGGGGCTCGCGTATTTAAATGTACGAACGTAATAAATAGTTGTACAGTTATTTAATAAATTGATAATAAATTATCGTGAGTTTTAATAAATTAGAATAAAGACAATAAATTAGAACTATAAAAATATAACAGTAAGTTTATAAGGGCGATATGTAGTTATGGCAATTGCCTCAAGATTCGTTATTAAAAGTAGGATTGTTGAGAAGATTTCGCTGGACACAAATATTGACGCACGTCCACTAGTTCTGCAGTAATTCGTCCTAATGAAGTGGTATCTTTTAAAGGATTTAGGATGAAGAATATTAGTTATATTAAAATTAGTCTCATGGAGGCAAAGAAAATATGAATGGTAAATTGATATAAGATATTGAATATGTTAAAGGCGCGGATAGTATCCGTCGCAGTTTCATTGTAAAATAGTGAATTTAAAAACTTATTTAGTTAGTAAAATGAATGTACATTGTACTAATTACGTAATTTTTAGAAAAGATCGATATCATTGTAGTTAGAATCACATGAATTATTAAGCACTACATCTCACTGTTGGAAGAAAAACATTTCTTCCAACAGTGAGATGTAGTGCTTACAGTTTCTTCCACCCCCAAGTTTAAGTTTTAAATTCAATGTTTGTCCCGTCATTTAGTGTTTCTGTTCCTGTTAATGTGTGTTTAATTTGTCCCTGATCGTCTTAATTTATAATAATTTTATATACTTTTTATATACCTTTTACATAGTTGACTTTACAATAATTTATTAATTTTGCCAATAGACTTGATAATTACAAGTCAAAATAATTGCACAACCACACAATCGGTACAGCTACTCTTATTCATTGTCATAAAACTGTCTCCTTCATTACATAAATACTCAATAAATAACACACATTCCAAAAAATATATCTCTGATAGTGTAAATAAGTGTAAATAATTTAAATAATACAATAGTAAAGAACATCACTTTCATCTGACAAACAACCACAATATACCTATCTCTAATTCATTGGATCAAATCTGTTCTCCTCAAGAACTTCCCGTTTATTGTCAAAACAACTGCAATAGCACATTAAAGTTCTCCAATCAACAATACATGATTTTTGCAACCATGACCTACCATCCATCAATTAATAGAGTACCGGCATCATTAGTTTAACTTTGTATCTCGACCTGAAGATGCTTTGCAAATTGTAGAAAGCGAAACCGGTCGTCAGATTGTTAAATTAAATTGATTGTGAGTAAGTCTTATTATTATTTCTTTACCTATTTGATATGGACTCACACAAGCAACACATTCATGATTTATTATATTTGTGTAAGATCTTCGAAAACAGAATGAATGTTCGTGGTGAAATTATGAGCTTCCTTGAGAGGATCACTACTCCCAAAGAAATTTTCCAGGAAGACAATTATTTGAAATGCTGATAACGAGTGATATCGACTTACCAATAATAACTTAATAAACAATCACATTAAACTAACAACTTTTTATTAAAATACTATTAGTAGTATTTAAGTGATACAGAAGATGATCTAGAGGAGTTAGAAAATCCATTTAACAGCGACGATAGTATTGAAGTGTAATGAGAACAGAAATACAATAAATTAGCATAAGAATTAAGTTTAAGAAGTTTTTTTTTATTTTATTTAATATTAGATATATTTAAGTCAGCCTTGTGTATATACAACCAGATATACACTGTTAATTAATAAATTAATTTAAATAGTAATTAAAGACATAATTTATAAGTTATATACTAGATAATATTATTAAAAAAATAATTATATGAAGGTATTTTTAAGAATCTAGCATATAATAAATGTTAAAAATTTTTTTTTAATAATTATAAGTTAGCCATATGTATATGTAACCAGATATACACTGTAGTGTCAAAGTCAAAAAGTTTATTTATTTGTAATGTTGATTTAAAATATAATTGCAGTTGAAAATAGTGATAATATATTTCATAGAAATGTTTAAGTTACATATAATAGTGTAATTCTGATCTGGAGAGCCTAAAGTCAAGTAAATTGTACATGTAGACCAGAGAAAATTCTAGAAATGTCAATAGGCCTATTTGCATAATACATCATAGACAAAAACCATTCCATTTATTCCAGAATGTTCAGATAAAAAAAATAGAACGGTTCGAACCTTATTTATTGCTAGATTATTCTGGAACCATGAAAAGATATATAAACCGTGTAATTTGGAGCAGGAGTTAGTAAGTTAGTTAGTTAGTTAGTTCAGTTAGATCAGTCAGTAAAGTTAGACTTCAAGAATTTAGTTACGAGAAGATTATTAATTGAGTTTAAGTGAGTTAGTTAAAAGAAATTAAAGCAGTGAGTTACAGATTATGATTAGTTACAGTTGATTAATCAGTTAGTAAAGTGAGTCAGTAAGGTTAGAATTCAAAAATTTAGTTACAAGAAGATTATTAATCAGTTAGTATCAGTTAGTGGAGTTAGTTAGAGGAAATTAGATCAGTTAAGAGAATCAATTAGTGGAGTTAGTTAGAGGAAGTCAAGTACAGATTATTATTAAGTTAGAGTTGAGTCGTGAAGAGAATCAAGAAGAATTTATGAGGTTATGAAGAGATTATTAGCTAGAAGAAGGCATTGATTAAGTTAAATGAATTAATTAAGTCAAATACAGTTGGAGAATAATTATTACTACAGTAATATAGTGATAGTATGAAGTTATTCCATTGAAGTAAGCATTCAATAGTACACCCACAACATCCAGTATATTTGAAAGTACATTATATGGAAATTACAAGGATTTAAATTTATATATTTATATGGTGAGTGGAGATAAGTAAGAAGAAACATATTAAGATTGTTGGATAACCAAGTCTGAGTAAGAAGATATCGAGTGGTGATAATAACTTTAATTTTGGAAAAACTTTAGGCGTTAATAACAGAAGATATAGACTATAATCCTACACAGGACAAAGAAAATGTCATCACAAAACTAGTTAACACCTGGGCAGATATACCAACAGAAACTCACAAAGAAACAAGAAATACATTCTCTCGTAAAAGAATTAAAATAACGCATCAGCCGTCATCAGAATCAACGTATACTGATAACCGTATTGAACAAAAATTGTGTATTATAATATGGGATAAACAGTCTTTAGTAGGTAAAAACGGCTATAAGTAGAGTAATTTACCCATAAATGATGGAAGTCGTAAAGTCGCATCCAGAAATATTGTTTATATCCGTCCAGGTCCAACTAAGTTAGCTAAATATGCTATAGAACCTATCAGTCTTATTAATAAAAATTGCTTAGTCCGAAGTTAGTCTCGGACTAGTTAGTCCCAGATTAAGCGAGTACTAACTTAATTTTCAGAATGTTATTAATAAACATGGACTAAGCTCAGACTAACTAAACCTTCCTTAGTCCTAGATACAACAAGTTTATGTTGGCAACCATTGCGAAAAAGAAGAAAAATGGAGAGAATTTTGTGAAAAAGAAGAAAAATATTTGAGAATTTGACAGTTAGCATAAGTTGGGGCATATAGAGTTAATTTTAGTTGGACTGTGTACTGTGTTCTGAGAAAGTTTGTTTATATTTTATAGTATGTTTTTATCTGAAAAGTTTAAACTTCATAAAAGTTCAGGAGGAAAGTTTAAAAAATATTTTATTACAAAGGGAAAATATAAAAAATACTAATAAACATACTGAATTGTAAAATATTTTATTAAATAAATTTTATATATTTTAATATGTCTTAGATGAATATTATTTCACTGATTTCTATGGTCATTAAGTTGTTCTATTAATCTTAAGTCGTTGATAAAATAATCTTCCATTATTAAATAATGTATATGAATAATCAAAAACAATTCAGGTTATGAATACCAAAACAAAACTTAACTCAATGTCAAATTGTCAAGTTAATCACTCTCTAAACCTGCCACTACCTCAGATTAAATGTTAGTCCGAGACTAGCCAAGGTTTAGCTTAGTCTGTCCTTAGTCGCTGTTTATTAATACGAAAAATGAATGTTATTTGTGTAGTCCTGGGACTAATATTAGTCCAAGGTTAGTCCCTGTTTATTAATAAGAGAGTATAAGTTTTGCTATGTACATACAAAAAAATTGAGTTACGAGAGAAGTACCAGACAAAAAAAGCTAATGTTTGAGAAACGACACCGCCTGAACTAAAAGTACTGTTAGGTTTGTTATGTTTATCTGGGACTTTAAAAAATAATCACCTCTCAGCTGACGTTTTGTTTGATAGCACTTATTGTGGCCATAGATATGAAGCAATGATAAGTAAAGAAAGGTTTAACTTTTTGATCAATTCTTTATTATTTGATAACTTCTTGACAAGAGGAGAAGGTAAAATAAAAAAAAAGTTGTTTTGCTCCAATATCTAAAATTTGGAACTTGTTTATTGAAAACTGTGTCAAAAATTATAAAGCTAGTTCATAGATGACAATCGACGAACAACTACTAGAATTTCGTGGCAGGTGTCCATTTCGCATGTATATGCCAAATAAACCTAGTAAATACGGCATAAAAATAGTTATGGTTTGCGATGTGGCTACGAAATATGTAATAAATGCAACACCGCATCTGGGTAAATCTACTGTAACCCATGGCATTCCTTAAGCAGAACATTTTGTCACAAGCCTGTCGAAACGTTTATATGAAAGTAGACGTAATCTGACAATGGACAACTGGTTTTTCAGCATTCCTATTGCGAATAAATTATTATCTTCCTCTTACAATTTGACAATGGTCGGAACACTCCGGAAAAATATAGGAGAAATACCTCCTGAATTGCTCAATAACAAAACTTGGAAGTGCGGTTCAAGTATGTTTGTAAACGATGAAAACATGACATTTTTATCTTATAAACCTAAGCATAATACAGTTCTACTTTCAACTATGCATTTTTATGAAAACATTATTCATGAAACAACAAAACCCGAAATAATCCATACATATAATTCAACTAAAGGGGCTGTAGATACGTTTAACCAAATGTCTCAGAATATTTGCTGTAATAGAAAGACTAGAAGGTGGCCGCTATGCATATTTTACAATATGATAAATATTGTAAACGCTTTTGTAATCTACCATCACAATGCAACTAAAAAGAAACAGGAGCCCCTATCAAGATTAAATTAGATGCTGTAACTTCATGAACAATTAACGAATCCGTAGCAACAAATAAGACTCCAAACAATACTAACTTAATATCAAGAAGTCTCAAAGTGAGTCTTTCCATGCTTTTGAATTTAACACATGTTGCTGAAGACCGCCGAGGTCTCCAAGGAAAAGGAAAACGAAATTACTGTAGTTTATGGTCTACAGCAAAGAAACAAATGACAACTACCAAATGTTACAAGTGTGGGAGTGCCTTGTGTGAAGAGCATCAAATAAAAATGTGTATGGAATGTGTACATCAATAGAAGGTTATCGTTTCTATATTTGTAATGTTTATTATATGCACATTTTTATCGTCTACATATTATTACAAGATCCTGTTCTGTGTCAAAAGTCTCTATGTTATGTTGTTTATGTGTGGATTATTAATATTTCAATGTTTTTTATTTATATCGTTCCTAAATAAACTTCTCTTGAAATTAAACCATTTTGTTTTAATTAGATATAAAATAAAAAGAAAATACTAGACCTAAATCAGTGAGTACGTAAAATTTACACATAGTTATCATTTACGTATGTTAAAGAAACGTAAGTATTATATGGTTAATGACTATCATACTTGTCAATGTCAAAAAAGCAGTAAACTGGTGCCGAAGGTCAATTATAGAAAAATTTACTAGGAACTGAAGTTTCACGTTTTAAACAATTTATAGTGGAGGAAGGATTTAAGCCATGTCAAGGATACTTGTAGCTAAAAGTTAAGTAGTATTTTTTAATGGTTCATTTAAAAATGGTAGGGTACGTTTAACAGAGAACACGATTTATTTATATAAACAATAAAAAACCAGTTAGGATATTACATAAAATAAATTTTAATATAAAAAAGATATAATCTAAGATATATATATATATATATATATATATATATATATATATATATTTATATATATATATATATATATATATATATATATATATAATATATATATATATTATTTGTAGTCTCAGCAATTGGTCTGTATGAAATAAAAATATAAAATATACACAGTACGGTCGAGAATAATTTGATAAATATATATATATATATATATATATATATATATATATATATATATATATATAATATATTTTAATATAACATACACAAGGAATAGTACGAGGAAAATAACAATACCGTACATAAAAGGATTATCAGAAAAACTTAAAAGGATACGCAATAAATTCAACATTTCAACAACATTCAAAACAACCAACACATCGAGATCTATTTTGTCCAAAACCAAACCTAAAAATGAACAAGAAAGGACAAAGAATTGCATTTGTGAATGCGATCAGTTTTATTTAGGTGAAACATCAAGGCCATTAAATGTTAGCATAAGTGAACATCAATCTTATATTAAAAATAGAGAATTTGATAGATCTCAAATATGTAAACACACATGGGATAATGAACATAGGGTTCAATGGAATTATTCAAATGTAGTCCTAAAAGAGACGGATGGTAAAAAAAGAAAAATCAAAGAAGCGGCTCTAATTATGCTAAATGAGGCCAATTGTGTCGCAAATTCCTCGGCAGAATGTAGTAGGATCTGGTTACCAATATTGAAAGAGGAAGTTATTAATAAGAAAATACCAGTATTAGTAAGTCAGTAACATATAGAGGATACATCATTTATGTTTTTTAAATAACAAAACATATAAAATCAGAATTTTAGTGTTTATTGAAGGTAAACTAAATACACGAACAAATACTTACCATATCGAGATAGTATTATGAGGTTTTTTTCCTGGTTTTCCCTCATAATTTACTATGGAATCACTAACAGGAGAATTTTACTGTCATCATGTCATGTGTTTGTCTTTTTAAAGACGAATTACACGCTATGATTTTTTTCTGGCGGATATTCTCAAGTTAAAGTTGATTTCATGTAATCGAATGAACTATCTTATAAGTAAAGTCGTCCCAGGAGCGCAACTCAACAATATTGGCAATATCATTTTAAAGTCGTCTACTTTAAAATGCATAATGTATGTCTGAATTGTAAATATAAATGAGTCAGATAAAATTAAATTATTAGAAGAATTTTTCACTATGTAACAAAAAACAAAGTTTGTTTAATTTACTGTTTGTATTTTGAGAACGATTTCCGAAGTGGAAATAGAAACGTCAATAAACGTACTTTTATCTTTAATTGTGGCTTATTCCCAGTTAAATAGTAATTAATAAAACAAGACTTACATAATTATGACTAGAACCATTGTACTCCACGTCCTCTTTCACAATTTCCTCGATGTTTTCAATTGGACCATTTACTACTGGATAGACATTTGTTTTTCCATATTCTACCCCACTAACATCTACTGGGCCTTCAATCACTATCGCCTTAACAGTCGCTATAGGAATTCTGTACACAAAGGCACATACGTGTCGACCATTTATCGAGATCAGGAATTCAGTATCAGCTACAACTATGTCGATGTGAATTTTTTTATTTCGAGAAAGTTCGAACTTCGTTATTGACGTTACCTCTTCCGAGCCCCAATGATCTTTTATACGCGAATTCCTTACAACATACCTGCAAAGTAAAATGAATAGAAACATTTTAATGTCAGAATAATAATGTTATTGTTATTTTCGGAACATAAATGAGAATCATTCTAACGTTTATAAAAAAGGGTTCTGTGGGCGGTACTCTAGACTAGCGCGAAGCCTTATCAACAAAATTTGCTGTTTTTACTATTCTCTTTACCTACAGTTTCATAATATTTTCAATCAAATGTCTATTGAGCAGCAGATTTTGTATGTGTACTTTTTTTAACCTTTTTTCATGCTCTATCGCATTCGTTAGTATGACCTTTTTACGTTCCTGCACAAAAAAATTATATGAAATATTTCAAAAATAAAAATAACAAATTATGGTCAGTTTGGACATTTTGTATGCCTAATGATCATTAGCTCGTTAGGTAAATAAATGGAATCTTTCGCTGAAATTGTATATAATATGAAAATGTTTTACTAATAACCATTTTTATCGGACTTTAATACAATAATCGAACTAATAATTTTAACAATCCAACATTGTATTTATATTTACATGAAATTAGGGAAATATAAATAAATATCATTTGATAGTAAATATATTTATTAAATAAACTAAATAAGATGTTTAAGTATAACAATTAAAACATATTTTTCAAATTAAAATAATATTTTTAAAATTAAACAAAGCAATTTTATTATTTATTTATTTTTTGTATTTTTAACAAATTAAATAAATTGTTGTCTGCTCCTAACGCCAATTTATTAACAAAATATACCTACTTTGTTTACTTATAACAAACCTATTAAATTGAGACCATGTATTAATAATAGAATATACAATAAATATCATTTAATAGTAAATTTAATTATTATATTATATTATTGTATTTATATGAATGTTAAAATAATCTGTTTAACCCGATTTAATTTTGTTTAATTCTATTTAGCTTTATTTAATTTTATTTAATTTTATTTAATCTTATTTAGTTTATTTTATTTTGGAAAAAGCTTTGACATTTGTTAAACGCCATTTTATTTTTATAGTAAGAACCTATATGTTTATCTTACCCCATGAGATATAATAAATATATATTATACGTCATTGATCTTACCTTAAAATTACAGTAACCTATAATTTTAGGAATTTTACGAAAAACTTCATTACTGGGAAGTAGTAAAATTTCTGATTAACAATATTTAAATCATTAATTATAAATGTGCCTATCGTGTGGAGTGTTGGCGACCAATCTTATTATATTCACAGCAGCTCGAAATAAATCAGTTGACGTTAGACCAGTCCACTTCCTAAGTTTAGCGAGCCAGGATATATGTCTACATCCAGAGACTCTCTTACCCTCAATCTTGCCTTGTAGAATTAACTGTAGAAGGCGATATTTCTTACTGCGCATAATGTGGCGTAAGTAAGCCAGTTTTCTGTCCTTTATATTTCTTTGTATTTTCTTAGCCCCTAGAGAATAGTTATGTTAGTTGTGTGGAGTATATCTGAGACCCTAAACATATGTGAGTAACACCACATTTCAAATGCCTCTAAGCGTTTTATGGTATCTTCTGTACGACCCCAGCTTTCTACTCCATAGAGGACACTAAAGACGTAACATCTAAAAAAAATTTATGCTTATATTGATACTTAAAGATAAGTTGCAGATAAGCATCTTCTTAAGGCTATTGAAAGAGCTTCTTGCTTTTTCAATACGAGTTTTTATTTCGTAGCTGTGATCCCAAGTATCGTTAATATTGCAGCCCAAATATTTTTCCACTCTTTCTGACGGTGTATCACCTATTGTAATTTGGGCGTTTATGTTGGTGTTCTTACTAATGAACATTATTTTTTTGTCTTCTTGCAATTTAGTTTTAGGTTGTATTTCTTACATGTTTCTACAACGTTATCCATCATTATTTGGAGCCCCTGCGCACTATCATATCAACCACACTGTATGGTCTGCATATATATATAATTGTTTATAAGTTGAACATTTACTGTTGCGTTCTGCACATACTGAACAGAGGATATTCTGTTCAATCCAGAACTCGCTGGTTTCCCCCTTTCGAATTGGGTATATATATATATTCAACTAAAGAAAAGAAATCAAAGCCAGTGGACTGTATAAAACTCTATTTTAAAAAGGTGTAAAATTAAACATAAATATACATAACCAAATATACCATTATAATTAAAGAAGAATATACAAACTTAACTATTAGTTACCATGAACCACACCAACAGACACACCGAAAGACAACCATAAATCAACCAAAACAAAAATGACGTCGATTCTATTAAAACCACTGCCAAAACAAAAGACAAAACCTACCATAACCGCAAACATACTATACATAAAAGATACAAAAACAAATTAATCATATTACAAAAAAAAATACATCAAAATATGGATTTATATGTCATTGGTATAAAAAAAAGTAATAATGCGTTAGCATACAAATAATTATTACAATTATTAATGCACAAAAGCAATAAAATCGGTGTTAAAGTACAAAAAATTTACAATACAATAAATAAACCGCGAAACAAATGCAAAATCTCCAATTGACAAATGAGATAATGTTCCAAAAAAGTATCAAATAAATATACCAAGTGCACGTACTTGATATATGCAGCAAATTGTATATAAATGGTGTATTATTCCTTACCCCATGAAAAAGATAGCCCCAACGCTATCGCAAAATTATGTCTTCAGCGACACTTTAACTACCCAAGTTTTGTGATGCACATTAGCGTCTTTCTTGGCCGATGCGGAATCAGGTACTCTTCTTCTTCAACATACACATCTGCATCGGTTGAGAGATGCATTTCGACTCCGGTCTTGTAACAAACGCAAACCCTTATTTTGGTTTTAAAAACACATGTGGCATGTGGAAATCGTCCTTTATTATCTCGCAGATGGCCGTCTTGGAATGTTTCGCCCTTATCTCATTTTGGCCCTTAAATACCGCTGTGCAATTGTATATGTAAATCTCAGTTTAAATATACGAGGAGAGTCGAAACTATTAAAAAGTCTATTAATATATTTACAAATGTTTATATACAGTTGCAAAACTGCAACATTCTCCCCGCGTTGGCATACGTGCCAATAAAACATAACTGCACATTGTACTCGCGACGCACTGTACAAAGTCCGAAACCGTAAACACTTCTTCGGTTACGAAACGAACGCCACACTTACAAGACTACAAAAAGCTTTACAATTACAAAAGAGCACAAAGAACGATAGTAGATTACAAATACATAACTATATACTAAATATACATCACTAAAATTATACAACTATCAGTACTATACATAAAACATATTTCCCCTCTAATAGGAAGTGCTTTCCTCTATTATCCTAGGATACAATACATGAACTTGACGCCATCGAGACGTGGCTATAACAAGCAAATCCTCAGTATATCATAGACAGACCAGTTAACCAACGGGACCGTACGAAAAAGACGAGGGAAGAAAGAAAAGTGATGTATATGATTAGAAGGCAACAATCAGAATGTCTCGGACACAGTATGAGAGACGGCACTCAAAATAAATGCTACAAATAACCTTCTAATAGTTTTCGAAAAGCGAAGAATTGGGAGAAGACGAATATCCTGGCTAACAAACCTAAGGAAATGGTTCTCCGCAACAACATCCAAGTTAAGGATAAATAAACTGAATAATCGTAGCCCAAATGGCCACTACAATATTCTATACAAATAAGCAGCAAAGGCAAAAGAAAATAAGTATGAATTGCCCCTAGATATTAGCAATCTACCTGGACAGACATAATTATGATGAAAAAAAGCGAAAATTTAAAATGAAAAAACTATATTCTTCCATAAGCTGTTTCTATAAAAGATAACTATGATAATTTGAAAAGCAGTAAGCAAATTATCTCACGTTGAGACTCTATTTTGTAAAAAGGCGGCAACTAATTCTAAGCTAGGAGTAGACGTAGAAAATGAGATTAAATCAAATTACAATAAATAAAGAACTAAAGAGAAGAGATAAAATACGAACATTATACTATTTAATACTACAAGATTTTTATACCTAAGAAGGCAATTTTGAAACCAACAAAAGCAAAAATGGTGCGACTACTAAGAATTCTTTTTACTTTAAAGAATTCGTACAATGTTGAAAGAAAATTTCCTATGCAAACGTTAAAGCCGTTATGTTAAATAACGTGGGGCAAATACATGATCAAATAAAGCTACGTAAGCTTTAAGCAAAAAATATATCCCATAATCTATGGCAATAAACAAAAATCTCGAACTGGTAACACAATGATATAAGGGACACTCAACATTATAAAATGTGCAACAACTAAGTCCGATATGATATCTACAATTGGATGTACCTTGGGGCCTTCTATGTCCCAACCATACGTATGTTTCAAACATCTTTAAAACAACTACATTGTTCGAAGAAATAACAAAAGAATGCTTTTGAGCATAACGAATGGTAGCATTCCTTAACATACCGCTAACTTTCGCAAGGTGAATAATTTCCTCTGGAAATAAATTCGGAATATCCAACTGATTATCCGGATTGGCAATACCGGATGGAAACGATTCCAACATACTAGGAAACGAGAGACTTTTTAAGTCTCAAACAAAAAACAATTCAGCTTGCTTTTTTCGAACGTTTCTGATGAAACAAAACACAAATGCCTTTACTCGGCGTAAACGAGAAAGATATGAGTACATTTTAAACATATGTACCCCGAATGCTAAATCTAGAGATGGGTGTAATGCCACTCTAGAAACTTTTGACCCAATTATGGTCGCAAAATTTAACTTATTAGATTGTTTAAAATTGTCTCTGAATTGAGACGACAAGAATCTTGGCTCACAAGACCAAGATGTCGATCGAGCTAGTGTATCGGGCTTAGCTCCCCGCGAAGCTGTATCGGCAGCGTCATCGTCAGACACCCCATCATGGAAATTATTCCGCAAAAAATCCTTGGGTCAGGATTGAATATTAGAATGGACTTGAGGTCCAGAGAGATGTACATCATTAAAAAATAGCCCCGTAGAAGAACTCCCGCTTGTATGGGCGTCACGACTCTTGTAGGACTCACTATCACTTACAATTGCAACAGGTGGAAGGGAATATGCAATACTGCTAAGGCTAGTAGGTAACGCCTTATCTTAACGAGACAGTATCTACATGAGCTAAAGTCGATGATAGCTCACCTGACGAACTAGGCGTAATCACAAGAGATATTTGAGACGTTTGAACCAATGCCTGCTGAGGGGTCGGAGCTGGTTCTGGCTCTGCTTCCACTTCAGAGTCACTGTTTTCTTCTTCTTCTACACGAACTGCTTGCAGGATGTCCTCGTCAGATAGTCCAGATGTTGTAGCTATATTTTTATCAACTTCTTCAAAATCTGTTAGCTCTTCCGGTCCGTAAGTGATAGTAAGTTCAAACTGTCTGGCCCAAACATCTAATGGCAGGTCATCTTCATCATAAGTCAATCCTTGATTTTCCAGCCATCCTGAGTGTTTGAAGGAATGTTGTATTGTATTGCTCGTCACCTCGTCCCAGGATTTACTAATCATTAGGATGGCGTCAAGAATGTTTAGTTTAAGATCGCCATTATTCTCAACCAATTCCATCAAAAGTCTTCTCCTGTAATGGTATTTCAAACTCTTGATGACACTTTGGTCCATGGGCTGAAGGACACTCGTTGTGTTTGCTGGCAGAAAACAGAGTTCGATATTTTGAAGGTCGCGCAATACAGGATGAGCAGGACAATTGTCTACACGCAAAAGAATTTTTTTTCCTTTAAGCTCGATATCCCACTTTCTTATCGCTTCTTCAATAATTTCCGAGGTCCACGCACCTTTGTTTGATTTATATGTCACCGGTAGATTTTTTATGTTTTTAAAGCAACGTGGGTTTTTCGACTTCCCTATCACTAACAATTTTCGCTTCACCGAACCTGTCATGTTAGCGGCTACTAAAACTGTAATGCGTTTCTTAGAGAGCTTTCCACCAACGCACTTTTCCAATTTAAATTTTAAAGTTCTGTTGGGTATCATTTTAAAAAAACAATCCAGTCTCATTCGCATTGAAAATGTCGTCTGACGCATATCGTGCCTTCTGTCCAAGCCACACGTTTTCTAGCCAATCATTCATTAGTTTTTGTTAACATAGCGAGCCTCGCCGCTGATTTGCCCGTAGTTGATCTTGTGCCGGATCTTCGACTTGCTCAGCCAACCCTCAGATGCCTTAAAATTCTCAATTCCAAGTTCAGTTGCAAAAAATTCAGCTTTTGTCCTGACCACAGGCCCAGAAAGTGAAATATGGTTTATACACTGCTGCTGGAACCACTGAAGCATAGCGCGATCTAAATCTTCGTACTGAGGTTTCCGCAACTTCTTTCTGCTACCGCCCTCCATCTTCGCTTTAAGCCACTTTTTTCTGTCCTTCCATATCGTAGCCACAGTTGACTGAGACAGCTCCGTCCGGCGAACGACATCCGATTGCTTTTCACCTTCCTCTATTGCTCGAGTTATCGATAGCTTTTCCTCCACCGAGAGCACTTTACGCTTTTTCGAAAACATGTTGACTGCTGGCACACTAAGACACAAACTGGAAATGAAAAGTCGTCATTAGATGACAACATCTGCGGGATAACAGTTAGTTACGCCGCCCGAACAATAAACGTGAGTCACTTAACCCTCTGATAAGAAAGAGTATAGGCCGCATCCATTAAGCGCAAAACAAAACAACCGCTTGACAATGACCTTGCCACTAGTGACTCAGATAGTCTGAACTTTAAACACCATAACACATTTGATTTGTCATCAACTATTGAACGCTAAAAAGTTATCGCTATAAAGAAAGAACGATATCGGTATAGAGAAAGAATTAATACATTGTTCTTATGACGAACCAACCAACGTTTACTATTTTCATCGTTATAGAGGAATTATAGTTATATAGGGAATCGTCATAGAGAGAGACTACTGTATGTACTTAGGTATCTTTACAAAATCTTTATTTCCATAATATGCAAATATATTTCCCAAAGAGATCTCATATTGAGCACAAACTGAATACAATTTTGTTGTTACTTCCTCTTTTTTGTTTGAGTTTTGTGTAGTTTACCTTGTTAACATTTCCTTAATAAAACAACAATCTAACTTGGCAAGTTTCTTTATAAGCATAACATTTTAAGCACTATTAGAACTTTTTGTAAGTATTCAAACAAAAACCTATCCTAGTTTGTTCCAGATACAGCTGAGCTGTGTTATAACAATAAAGAATTTCTACGACAACGGCAATAACAACTTTTTACAAATATGATTTTTTCACTCTTACGAAATAAAAACTTCTAACTTCGGCATTGAAGTTACATCTTCAGTTCCCTTGAGAGTCAGAATGGCGCTTTTACTCGAAAATTGCACACTATGTAGGTATCTTTTGAAAAAATGTTATTGTCCTGAGTGCCGGAATATGGATCTATGAAAACAAGAGAAAAATTCGATTAAAAGTTTTCCACTTGAATTGAGTTTTCCTCCCGAAACTAATTCCGACTTTTACGAGTGTTTACGGTGAATAACGGGGTCGAATTCTTGGTGGGAATTGAGGTATTATCTAAGTCAAAGTTGATTGATTTTAACTTTAAAACGTGCTTTATTGACAGGAACCTAATATTTAGTTAAATAAAGCAGAGGCTTAATTTATTGTTATTTATTATTTATTTATTTATCGTATGGCAATTACAACACATTTAGAACCAAATTACAAACACTAGTAATATAGGTATATGACAAACTTTAAATAGTTATAAACAAACATCAAGTGTATTAACAATCACTTGACTCTGAAGTTGCATCAGGAAGTCTTCAGGGCTACCATTGTAGGATCTTAAGGGACACTCTTCAATAATGTGGTCGATCGTTTGGTTCTTCCCACAGTCACATTGAGGAGACGGATTCTTTCCCATTTATGTAACACGTATGCACATCTGGCATCCATTCTTGGGACCTTGCATTCATGATGTTGAATTCCTCATGTATCATTCTTGTCGTTTTCATTTGTGGTTTTCTAGAACGTAGACGGGTATTTCGTGCACCCTCGGTATCTTGGTGGATCCGCAGGTTTATATTGTTCATGATCTTTTTGTATTCACGTGTAAGTGCCTCAACTCGTCGTAAATGTGGAGGTGGAATGTGACTTAACGCTGGAAGCCATTGGGTGGGAGTTGATTTAATTGTACCAGCTATCATCCTAATAGTGCTGTGCAGCTGAGTGTCGGCCTTTTTTACGTGTGGACTGTGTAGCCAAACTGGGGAACAATATTCGACGGTCGAGAAAACAAGGGCTAAGGCAGTAGAGCGGAGAGTGGAAGCCGATGCTCCCCAGGTGGTACCGCAGAGCTCCTGTATAATGTTATTTCTTGTACTCAAATTTTGGGCAGTTTTTGTTAAATGCTCTTTAAATGATAACGTTCTGTCTAGTGTTACGCCCAGGTACTTCGGTGTTTTGTTGTGGGAAAGTGTTGTATTTTCAAACCGTATGTTGAGTTCCTTTCCAGCAAGTTTATTGTTCAGGTGAAAGCAACTATCTTCTGTTTCGGATGCATTTGGTTGAAGCCGCCACTTGCGAAAATATTTGCCCAATATATATGTCTGGCGTCAGAACTTCTTCAGATGTTTCTAGTGTTCTGCATCGTGTAGTGAGGGCCCAGTCATCGGCGTATCCGAACTATCTTGATTGTGTTTCCGGCATATCTGCTAAATATAAGCTAAATAGTAATGGAGAGAGCACTAACCCTTGTGGTAGGCCATTCTTAAGTTTCTTTGGTGGGCTGATATCTGCACCCATCACTACTTGAAAAATTCGGTCGTTGAGCATGTTATCTATTAAACGTGCTATTTGTTTACAGGGGATTGCACGGAGAATTTTGTATATAAGGCCCTCTCTCCATACTGTATCAAAATCTGCCGAGAGATCAATAAATACCGCTGAAGTTTTAAGTTTTCTTCAAGTCTTAATTTATTGTAAAAATATCTTCAATTGTAAATACCAATTATTAAGATTTTATACAATCACAGAAAGCCTTTTATAATAACTTCTTTTTCTTCATTTATAGAATCAATAGAGAGAGAAAGCATATTATGGAAATAGAGCTTAAAGGATGGTAAATGGGCATCTCAATAAATGGCCGAAAAATAAACAACCCACGTTTTGCAGACGACACCTCCCTTTTTGTCAAAAGCCAAGAAGAGTTAACTGATCTCATACATACGACTGGTTAAAAACGAAAGTCAAATATTTGGTCTGCAGTTAAACCTATCAAAAACAAAGATCATGATAGTGGATAGACTACAGAACAATCATCCACACATAAGCACGATTAAACAAATTTAAGGATGTGAGCTCATACTTATATCTGGGATCATTAATCAAAAACACAGAGTTACTACAGGAAGACTTAGACGTGATCTAGCAAAAGTCGTTGTAGGAAAGGACTTATAAATTTCACGAACTCTAAAAATGAGGTTAATCAACTGTTTAATATTCACAATACTGACATACGGATGTGAATCTTGGATTCTACAATAAGCGTAAAGAAAAAAGATAAACGCCACTGAAATGTTCTGCTGGAGAAATATGTTAAGAATTTCGTGGACCGACCACAGGACAAATAATTCAATTTTAAAGAAGCTAAAGGTCAGCAAATGGCTTTCCAGCAAAGTCCATCCCCAACAATTAAAATACTCTGGGCATGTTATGAGAGTAGACTCAGAAAACATGGTAAGATTTATTATCCAAGGAAAGGTAAACCACGAGTGATCTCTAACAAGATGGATCGGCGAAATAACCGGAATATACAAAAGACCTATGCATAAGTTAAAAGAAATGACCAGAGACAGAGATCTTTGGAGACTGACAATATGTACACGATATCATGATGATCACTACACTCCCTCCTTCAGGGGTCAAGACTACAGAGAGAGTCCTCCATTATATTGACGTAACTGATCTGTTATTTTTTTATGTTTAGTGTTAGCTGGTTTATACCCTTTACATTCATCATCATCATCATCATCCAGCCTTTATTGATCACGTTTACTGCTGGATGTGTAATGTGTAATTTTGCTTGTCCATTGTGAGTCATGTATTCTCGCTATATGGCCTGCCCAATTCCATTTTAGTTCTGCTATGCGTTCCACAACATCAGCAATACTCGTCTTTCTTCGCAGATCTTCGTTTCTTAATCGGTCCCGCAACGTCACTTCCGGCATAGACTGTTCCATTCGTCTCTATGCCACTCTCAATTTCGAAGCTGTAGTCTCGGTTAGTTTCCGCCCCATAGGTCATAACTGGTAATACGCATTAAATACTTTTCTTTTGAGGCTAATTGGTATGTTGGCCCTAACTTTGACTCACAGTTTTCCAAAGGCTGCCCACACTAAAGTAATTTGTCTTTGGATTTCGCATGTTTGGCTATCACTGCTGATTCTTATTTCGTAACCCAAATACGTATAGTTCTTCACTAATTCTACCACTTTATTTTGAATAGTTAAATGGTTATTGGAACCATATTTGTCATAAACTTAGTTTTGAACAAGTTCATTCTGAGGCCCACCTTCGAAGTCCAATTCATTTAACATATCTGTGGCTTCTTCTTAATTATCTCTCATAAGGACAATGTCATTTATGAAACGGAGATAGTTAAGTTTTTCACCGTCTATTGTTACTCCTCTGCGGTCCCAATTGACCATCTAAAAGGCACACTCTAATGCCGTTATGAATAACTTCGGTGACAATGTATCTCCTTGTCTTATTCGACGTTTTATTTTTATTGGTCGGGTTTTATCCTGTATCTTAACAGTCATAAAGGTATTTTTGTAAATATTATAAATAAGTTCACTATACCTATGGTCAATCCTGCTATCATTCATTGCTTCTATAAGACTGTCTATTTCGATCGTGTCGAACGCTTTATGAAAATCTATGAAAGTGAGGACAAGAGGTTTGTTGTATTCTACAGATTTTTTAATGAGCGTATGGAGTATGCACTTTTTCATTAGTGTATGGAGGTGATCTGTGGTACTATAATTTGATCGGAATCCTCCCTGCTCCCTGGGTTGGTAGAAATCTATTTTTTCTTCAATATTGATGTCATTAACCTATATGAAGCGAATATGTAGTTTAACAGGCTAATAGGTCTATAATTCTCTAGGTCCGTTCTATCTCCTTTTTTATATTAAAGAATGGTTATAGCACTGTTCCATTCTTTGGACACCTCTCTTTGTTGCAAACATAGATTAAACAGTTTCCTTAATTGGTTTAATAGCATATCTCCTCCATTTACAATTAGCTTTTATTACAATTCCATCCTCTCTTGGGGCTTTATTATTTTTCATTTTTCTTAACACTTGTCGAATCTCATCTACCTTTATTTCTGGCATTAGTTCGGAACCTTGATTCATGATCTTTAAAATGGCTGTTTGTATTCCTGTTTAATCTCGTCTACTTCCATATAATTCCACATAGAACTCTTCGACGATCGCGTCCTAAAGGCGTACAGGCAAATCCTTAATAGAGAAGTCAGTTCCGGTAGAACTTACTGGGTATATCGGACCAAATAAGGTTAATCAGGTGTTGGCAAAGAAGAAAGCCAATTGGCTGCAATAAGACATATATAAAAACAGGTGGCTTCCAGAAAAAAAAAAACGTTTTCAGTGAGACATTTTCAAAATGTCCAAATGTCCAAAAAATATAAGGTAGCCAGAGGTAACTGTATTTCCAGAAACAGTTATATAAAAATACAAAAGGTTTTCTTTCAATTTTTTTTGATATCTATATCTGATAAAGATCAATATTGTATTCACCATAGTGCTGAGATAATAAATAAACCACACTAAAGTAATCAATAAGTTAATTAGAATACATCTTACCTTTGTGAGATTCTAGGATTTAAATGCAGGGCGATATCACTAGATGGTGATCTGTTGCAGCATAGATTAACAGCAAATCTGTAAATAATATTTTACTTTATAAAATAAAAACGACTAAGTTTGATGCATTGATGCTGTATTATATTAATATAAGCTATATAAAATACAGTTTGGTATATTGATAATCAGGTATGATATTATTGAGCAATGTATTTTACACAACATCAGAGCATTTTAATTTTTTGTGGCATCCGTTGCGAATTTAAATAGAATAGAATAGAAATATCGGTTAGACAAATAAATGATTTAAATCTATACTTTACTGAGTTATAAACTGCATAAAACCAACTGCATAAAAAGGTTAAAAAATACAAATCAAAATATACAATAAAACATTTCTTTAAAATACATTTATAGATAAATTTTTGTATAAATAGTTGTTTATTTAGCAAAGATGGTAGGATGGTAGTGGTTTAATAGGTTGCAAAAAATATATAACGTCACAGGTCAAACAAACAATGACTGTAGCGAAAGGTCAAGGACAGACAACTTATACTGTTTTGAAGCTATTTTCTTATGGCATCTTAATGCAATTACTATTTTTGTTGGGAATAAGACACAATTTAAGTTTAAAACAAGTTTATTTAGACCGATTTTCGAAGTAAAGATCGAAACGTCAAAAATAAAATAAACTTAAATTGTGTCTTATTCCCAACAAAAATAGTAAGACAATTCATATATGAGACGTATACTTATAAGAGCAATTAAAACAGAAAACAGAGTTACGAAAGACGATAATTGTCTGAGAATACGAAAATTTCAGCCAGTATTCAGCATGCTGTGCTTCTCCCAAAAGGGAAAGAAAAGTATTAACGTGTTTGCTATCTGTCTTGCAGAGGTAAACTATACGAGAGGATTCTAAGAAGTCGAACTGACACAGTAATTGAAGAATCAGAAAGTTTGTTATCTAAAGAGTAAGGTTCCAGAAAGAACACGAGCACGGTTGATGCGGTGATGGAAGTTTTTCGGGAGTTTTGCAAATTGGGAGTAGACCAGAATTGGACGATCCAACTGCTTTGAACTCCGGAATGCTTTCAATACCTTAAAATGAAAAGAAGTAATAACGACTTTACGATAAAGAATGTGTCCTGGTGACTTGTTGAATGTGGTCTCGGATTACCTGTCAACGAGGTAAATAGTGGTAGTAAAAGGAGAAGAGGTCGACGTAGCGTCAGGAGTCGATCCTACGACCCATGCGATTGGAAGCTGGCATACAACGGGGTTTTGAGGTTATGAACCAAGAATACGGAGAGGGTGCAACCTCATTGAATTTTTGGACGACCTCTCTAAGACAGCGGTATCTCAGGATAAGAAAAACTTTATCTTCGGTGCACAGCATACATCCGACCAACTGGAGAAATGAATGAAAACGAAGTTGCGTGCAAGTAACCATAGTTATTGGGGGACCACGAAAAAAGAGACAGAATAACATTCGAATATGCAGGAATTAGAGTGCTTCCATTAAGTCAAAAAGGACAGGGCGGTAAGCCGCGCATAAACGGTGATTTAGGAGAGGGAGATAGCCCTTTATTATGTTGTCCAATTGATTGTCATCTACGCGGCCCCGGTTTGAGGTACGACAATTTTAAGAAAATCGTACAAAAGGCACCTCGCCCGAAGAGATAGGAAGTCTATTGAGTATGACATTTGCATACAATACGCTGTCTGCGGAGCCTCTGTAAGATATCGCCAGGTGTATTCTGCGTTAGGTGTAAGTTAACGAAATAGAAAGAATATATGATAGACGAAATGAAGACATAGCAAGGAAACGTTTAAAAAAAAGTTCCATTATATATAGGCCATAGGGATGTTTCAAGGCTTGCCTTTACAGGTTCGTAAAAGCAGAAAGACTGCTTGAGATAGATCAGAGAGACAGGCTACAATCAAATACAGAACTAGTGGAGGAGATGTTGCTAAAGTTACCGGATCGGAAGATAGCAATCCAGATATATGTGTAGAGGATGCTAGAAAGATAGGGAGAGTCGGAGAGAGACAAAGGTGGCCGGTCTACCCTGGTTGGGTAATTCATGGTTGTGAAATGTTTTTTATCAGGTAGGTTTCTAGCATTAACCCCGGCAGTCTTTTGTTAGTTCTTTTAGTAGAACAATATTTTCTATATATGTGGAGTATTTGAGTATATGAGTAAAAAATAATGCTATTGAAATGCATGAGGATTTTCTGTCACATAGTTATGGCTATTGCACCAGTTAAACACACTTCTTTTAGTAAACGTGGCTTCATGGGTAAATAAAATGTTATTATAAAACATTGGATCGTCTAAATGACGCCCTATCATAAACTGACTAAACTGGAGCCTTGTTGGAAAATACTGTGGTAAAAGATTTTGTACTGGAGTAAAACGATACGGATACAGATTTTCTGTCCGTATTATTCTTGACATCATAAATTTACTTATACTAGTGGCCACAGAAACAAGTCTTTTACTAGTTTCTGGATCTTCTGCAATACTCACAACCATTTCATCCTCCATTTCCGCATCAATTACTCTCGATCTTCCAGCATTCCTGTTTTTGAGATTAAATGACCCTGTTTCGCCTAATCTGTCGAACAATAATCTAATAGTTTCATGGTTTAGTTGCCTTTTATTGGGATAAAGTTCGAAATAGCGTTGAGCTGCTTTACGAGAACAAAAATTTTGCTGGGCATACAAACAGATCATATCGCTCATTTCTGCATTAGAAAATTCACTATGATGTGGCATTTTACCTTTATCTTAAGTGGTTTATAAAAAAAACTTAATAGCACTTTCATAAATAATGAATCGCACTGCAGTCGCACAATTAATAATAAATAAATTCGTCGTTACGTCTTGACGTTGCCATTAAGTTCAAAGCATACCTAGATACCTGCTTGTTTTGCAAAAAGTTCGATAGAGACATGCGTATCATTAACAAAATACATTTGTTTCGAAAACGGTGTACTTTTTTGATTTGAAACAAGAAAACCTTTTTTGTGCAGAATTGAATGTTATTTTGTTTTTTTTTACCTAAAATATTTATAAAGGGCGGACAAAAAATGATGACCGCATTAATGAACCAATGTTATAGTCAGTGGCGCCACCTGGTGTCAATGGTAAAACTAATATCATTTCCATATTAAGCATACTAAATTACTGCAAGATACCAAATTTCACTTAAATCGGTTGAGTAGTTTTCAATATACCTATGCCTAAAAATAATATAAAAAAATATTAATGAATCACATTGTAGAACGAAAACTAGCAAAATTTTGCCTAAACAATTTGAGCTCAAACGCTTTATTTTGATGTCAACTATCACTCATTAGCTAATGTCCAACTATTTATTTTTTCGACACCCTGTATAACAGAAATATTACTACGCTCCAGGAGTCGTAATATTTCAACAGAACATCTCAAATATCAGTAAATAAAGTTATTATCTAGAAATGTACTTCCAAGCAAGAATTACCTATCATAAATATAATTTTTCTTTATTTATTGTATATTTATACAAAACGTGTACTTTATGTAGAAACCCCTGAAGGTTTTCCGTGCGGTGGTTTTACCTCATGTCACTGATTTATGGTGAAATCGTTGCTGCCACCTGTGAGATTATCAGTGTTTACAGTTGCAATTATGTATCAGATTACTGGTTAGATATTGTCAATAAGATATATCAGTAATAGATCTTGTTTCGCGTTTAACCTCCTGCCATGTATAATGAATAAAGACAAATAGTATGGGAGAAACTGGATAAAAAATAAAATGTTTTTGTTCTATTTTTTTTTATTTTCAATTTATTGTTTATGTTTTAAAATCTAGTTGTTGAATATTATGGTAATTAACTATATCAACTTATTGTCTTTATCAATTCTGATTTTCATTTATTTTTATCTAATGTTATACCTATTTGTATAAATTCCAAAAATGCAAAATTCCAAAATATAATTCGAATATAAATTAAAATATACTAGAATAGAATGGAAATATGCTTTATTGTCACCGAAAATTGTACAATTTTATGGACAAAGCTTACAAAAAGTCAAAAAAATAACAATAAGAATTTAAAATTTACTGAAATTACATAAATCGTCAATATCACAAAACAAAAGATAATAAAATACACAATCCATTGCAAAATTTAAATAAATTGTAGATTGCATAATAAAACCTTACGAACTAATAAGTTTAAGTTGCTGCATGTGATACGCAAATATAGGGGAAACCGGAGGAATTCTGCGCACCTAAGGTAAAATACTTACAAAAAGTTTCTTATGTGCGAACAAACTTCCATAATTTAACTACTGAAACTTGTATCTATTTGGAACATTATGCCCATAAAAAATAGGATTACAGTTTAACGGATTTTGAAGAAAAAAATTTAATTTAAAAAACTGTCATTGCGCGGTATTCACCCAAGTACGGGGTAATTCTGCGCAAAATTAAATAAAGCTTTATTCGAAACAAAAAAATTATTGTAATAAGCAAATATTGTAAACAAAACAGATTTCTTAAAGACAAAATTAAAAAAGTATATTAAAGAGATAATTTTACTTTCTAACTGCCTTTCGTTCGACCTTGACACACATATCGCATGTATTATTAACTGCTGAGTCCCAACCACTGCATTTTGAATGAGCCCAATTCGAACACATTACACAACGGTACCGAATTTCTTTGTCTCGCCTGAATTCACCGCACACCAAACACTCCTCATTTTCTAATGTTAGATCTACATCATCTTATTCATTATCATCACAGGGCTTACTCTCATCATAACTTTCAGACTCAGAATCATCAAAATGTAAGTTTCTAACTCCAGCTTTCTTGCGTACAGGTCGTTTCTTTGCTGTTTCCCTACGGTTTTTGTCGTGTTTTTTTTTTTGTTTTATTTATAATTGAGTTTTTAGTGGCGTGGAAGTGAAAATTTCTCAGTGTTGTTTTGCACGTGATTTGGAACTTTTCTTTATAAATTTGGAAGGAAGAGGAGCTTTTCAATGGGTATACTAGATTGAGTTTTAATATTTCCTGACGTTCCAGGCTAAGGTGCAGCTTGCTGGTTTGATTTCAATTTGGCATTATAAGATGGAGTCCTGTTCATAGTTTCATCACATCTCGATAGTCCCGGTTGGGGTTCGGTATTTCTAGGTGGAGTTCTCTGCATAGTTTCATCACATCGCGATGGTCACGGTTGGTGTTCGGTATTTCTCGGTGGAGTTCTCTGCAGAGTTTTGTCACATCAAGGGCCCTGTCATCATTGGTAACGTCGATTTCTAAGTCCATTTAACCGAAACTTCAGTGTGATCTACTAAGCTGAAATCATCTTCAGAGAATTTATTAGGACCTATGGGCCATTAAAAATGGAAGCAAGTTCAAAATGTGTGATCTTTTCATGAGTATGAATTCTCAGATACAAGTCGCACGCACGATTGAAAGCATTCTTTAGGGGTCCAAAAATTTAGGTCAAGAGGTTGAAGCCTGTGTGAGGTATGAGGGGGAAGTGAAATCATAACAATTCCGTGTGATCTGCAGTAAGTATAAATTTTCAAAGAAATGTGACTCCCATGGTTATCCAATATGAGAAGCACTGGATCTTCTTTCGAGACCTTTATATGCTGACAAAAATGTCTTATTCAGTCGAAAAAAAAACTCTTTCTTTATCCAACCCTTTTTTGAACATCTGTAGATTGCTCCAACTGGGCATCCTATCATTAATTGTGAATTAATACGTATTCGAGGGAATATGAACATAGGAGGGACAAACTGTCCTAAAACATTTACAGTGCATACTATGGTAACATTTTTTCCTCTTTCATATAATATATATGAAACATTCCCAATAACATAAATTGTACAAAACACTACACTAAAACGAGGACAAACAGTTTAAAATTTTTAAGCGTAGAAGTAATTTTAAACTGTTTGTCCTCGTTTTAGTGTAGTGTTTTGTACAATTTATGTTATTTTTAATGTTTCCACATCCTACGCTTGCCGGATAGTTCTTATTTTGACGAAATGCTCCTGAAGATGCTATTTTAAGCGAAAGTACTTGGGCTAGATTTAATTAACTTGTGCTCGATAATAGCCTTATTTTCAAAGTTTAAAAATACTTTAGTTACTTGTACATAAACGTAGTGTAATTTCTGAGTTATTTGTTAACACGTTCGCGGACAAAGCGGCGTATGCCGCTTTATGCTAGGAATGATCGCCCAAATTCAGATGGTTGTAGCACCCTAATTCTTTCTACAAATAATTATTTCTCTCGTATAACAAAATATGACCTTCTATTAAATGAAACCTTTTTTGAGTTTTCATTGGTTTATAACAAGAATCTTAAGTTATACATTATTTGCATTGATAGATCACCTGATTCTTCCTTGGAACTATTTTTTCAGAACCTGCTAAATTCGTTAGACAACCTACCCAATAAAAGCAGAAAAATTGTATGCGGTCACTAAAATATTAATTACGCTGTTGCTTATGCTACCCCATTATCCTTAATCAATATATTCAACTCGTATGGTTTCACAACTATGGTTTTCAAGTGTCTAATCTGGCCCCCTCGTTTTTGTTAGCTTTCACAGAATCGGCAGTTGCACTCCTCGAATGGTATTCTCGAGAAGCCATAGGCATTTCCATCGCTTCTTCTTGCTAGGTGACTATTGAGATGTCCACTGACCTCTAAACTGTCGCTGCTTCATCTTATTGTGGATATCGAGAATCTAAGACTGCGTTGCTGTGGTGGGAATGGCCTACCGGTCATTTGATATCACATATTCTTCTTCTTGGCAAAATTGTATCAGGCGACCGTCCCTGTTATAGCGTGTGCCTAATCCGTATCCTCCAGTGGTGTCAGCTACTTTTTCGTTCCGATTTTTGCATTAAACTTGCCTAGCACAATGTCAATGTGTTTCTTGAGGCTTTTTATGATGTTCGTTATTTCTGCATAATATTCTTCTACCTCATACTCGTCTATGTCTGCTGTGGCTGCATGTGATTGTATTAAATTGTGTATAGTGACTTTTACATTTTTAAGATTAAGATATCCAAAATGGATCTTTATTGCCGTAGTTTCTTCTTGCTTTCTGCATCCTGATACGGTTGACCTTATTGGTTCTTCCGCCTTCAGAGCTGATGTTTACACTTAAGGGCAGCAGAGTGCCCCCACTTCAGACCACTCTTCCACCTTCTCAAGGAAGCTCTGTTGGTAGATCTAAAGGGGACCATTTATACTGATGGTCATTCGGTGTTTTTACCATATCTCGCTACCCTCACTTAGTTTACCCTACAGACCATTGCAGTTATCCCGGGTGTGGCACATGAATCCATAGCTAGCTTAACTAGCGGCAAACTTTATTTCTCTATTGGCAACTCTAACTGCTTTGCGCAGTATATAACATTGAAAATGGCTGAAATAAACTTCAGCTATTGTGCAGTTAATTTAAAGAAGTATTCTGCCGATTTGTTGCAAAGTTTTAAAAAAAAATAATAACCAACATAAAATAACAACCAACAAATGGAAATAATCTTTTTGATTATTAAAAAAACTGAATTTTACCCACTTTGTTTTAACCCTTACTGGTGACTATATTCTTTAAAAATTAACTACAGCGTCAACACATAAAGTTAACAGTGTATCCCAAGGGCAAAAGTTTAATAAAAAGTTTTTGTTGAACGTAAAGTAGAAATTACCCCGGCATATTACTTTGGTCTACAAACAAAGACGTGATACGCAAAACATGAAACTTTTAATTAAAGTTAAACAGATTATCCATTTAAAAGCATTAACAAGTTTTGATGGTATAAACAAGAATAACGCAAATTGCGGACAGAGGCGTTTAGAAATTATGAGGATTTTAAATATTTGCGGTAGAACACAATAAAGTAATGGAAAATGTATGCACTGCTTAAATTTTGTGAGAAGTTGAAATCCTGGGTACAAAAAGTATACCTAACCTTTATGTAAATGAGAATTTATTATATTTTTTTTATTATTACATTACATGTTTGCTACTCTATACACAGAGTAATAAGTAAATAGTCTGTAAATAAATTAACGTGAGGTACCGTCCAGTGACGGTTCTCTAAGTATTATTGCGGTAGGTCTTCTAGCCATACATTCTTCAATCTTCTTTCGGCAAGTAGTTGAGTGAATAAATTATTTATCAGTTCGTTGTTGTGATCAGTGATGCGATTTTTATATTTTATTGAGTGATTCTTTATTATGTCCTTAAGTAATGGGATGTCTAGATCACTATCAAGTGTTTGGTTAGATATGGTAATGGAATTCGATCTAATTCCAACATAAAGATATATATAAATACACTTGGGAAAGACCTTCACTCCAACAGAAGTCGATCATAAACTATGTAATAATGAGACAGAGTAAAAAGAGGATCTAACTGTGGGACAGATCACTACTTTTTTTAGCTAATCTTCTGTGTCCCTTTAAACAATACTACAAACAGAACACCGAAACTGAGAGAAACAATACTACATAGTACAAAACGGAGAGATATACATTTCACCTTTCATTCCAACCAAGTATTAAACATATTTTTCAATCTAGTCTTTCTAGTCTAGTCAATCTCTAGTTTCTTCCAATCTAATAAAAAAAATTGCTTATGAAGTGTTAGATACGGAGAACAACGACAAAAAACACCACGAACCACCATGAATGACAGAAAACGTAAAAGAAATTATACAAAAAAAAACAAAATATATAAGAAATGGCTAACAAACAAAACATCTAGCAATAGAGTAACATATCAAAGCAAAAACGGAGAAGTATGCAATCCAATAAAAGAAGCAAAAAACAATTTCTGTGAACAAAAATGTGTCCAAGTTCACTATCACTAATCTAAAGAAAAACACCCATAACTTCTTAAGCAACTTAAGAATATAAAATGGGAAAATTTCCCTATATAAAAATGGGAAAATTACTATAAAAATGTACTCCAAGAGTCCAGATTGGAATATATGGGAGAGGAATACGGTATGTAGAGACAAACAAATAATAACATTACTACTACTAATAACTAGGTCCGCACTGCGGTAATTAAAATGAAAAACGAGCGATCTCCAGAACCTGGCAATATAGCTGTAGAGTTATTTAAAGCAGGTGGTCCACTCCTAATGGAACGAATAAATTTTATAATGAATCAATGCTGCCAACAAATTAAAGTACTATCTGAATGGAAAACCCTTACCAAGTGTCCATCTTCAATAAGGGTAATCGAAAAGATCCTAAATGCTACAGAGTATTAAGTGTCGTATCTACTTTCGGGAGATTGTTTGGAAAGATAATAAATGGAAAAATATGAAATGATGTAGAACATCTAATTAGTTAAGACCAAAGTGGATTTACGCCTGGTAGACCTTACACTGAATACTTGTTTAAAGTCCAACAATTAATAGGAAAAAGAATAGCGGTTGGTAACGAAGTACATCTAGCCTTCATCGACATAGAAAACGCGTATGATACAGTTCCAAGACTTAAATTGTGGCAAGCTTTACAACAACTTGACATTAGTCCATAGCTTCTAAGAATAATCACAGAAGTATACAGTGATAACACTATCTACCTAAAAATTGAAAATAGACTATTACTCTCTTATTAATAAATACGGACTAACCTTGGACTAACATTAGTCCCAGGACTACACCAATAACATTCATTTTTCGTATTAATAAACAGCGACTAATGACAGACTAAGCTAAACCTTGGCTAGTCTCGGACTAACATTTAATCCGAGGTAGTGGCAGGTTTAGAGAGTGACTAACTTGACAATTGACATTTGACAATTGACATTGAGTGGAGTTTTGTTTTGGTATTCATAACCTGAATTGTTTTTGATTATTCATATACTTTATTTAATAATGGAAGATTATTTTATCAACAACTTAAGATTAATAGAACAACTTAATGACAATAGAAACCAGTGAAATAATATTCATCTAAGACATATTAAAATAAATAAAATTTATTTAATAAAATATTTTACAATTCATTATGTTTATTAGTATTTTTTATAATTATTTTCCCTCTGTAATAAAATATTTTTTAAAATTTCCTCCTGAACTTTTATGAAGTTTAAACTTTTCAGATAAAAAAATATCTTTTTTTGCTCCAACTTATGCTAACTGTCAAATTCTCAAATATTTTTCTTCTTTTTCACAAAATTCTCTCCATTTTTCTTCTTTCTCGCAATGGTTGCCAACATAAACTTGTTGTACCTAGGACTAAGGCAGGTTTAGTTAGTCTGAGCTTTGTCCATGTTTATTAATAACATTCTCAGAGCCTATAAAAGTATCTAAGGGACTAAGACAAGAATGCAGTATGTCACCCTTACTGTTTAACTTATATATTAAGGCAGCCCTCCAAAATTGGAAAAACCACTGCCAGGGAACGGGAATCTCTATAGGAAATGATGTACTGTTCTCACTGAGCTTTGCGGATGACCTAGTCGTCCTAGCTCAAGATTCTTATGATCTAGAATTTATGATTAAGCGTCTATACAGAGAATACGTAAAATCGGGGTTACAAGTCGGCATGAAAAAAATTGTAGGATATCTGAACTCTTTATGGTGGGATTGCAACATTTCCAAAAGGAACAAAAAAAGAATAGGCAATCAATGGTTGTATCAGTTCTTTGTTATGGCATGAACATATAAAAAGCTGTTTACACGAAGCAGCATTTGAAGCAAAGGGATACTACATAAAACTTACGGTAAAAAAACATACAGGTGGGATAACGAAATAGAGGAAAAAATAAAATGTAAAAGACAACTATACCAACAATATTTAAGCTCATTCAAGACAAAATAAAATATAAAGAAAAACAAGCAGAAGTACGAAGGAAAATCTTTAAGAAAAAGAACGAGTCTTCGAATAAATACTTATCTATGAGGAACCAGAAGCGCAGAAAGCTGGAAACTAATAAAAAAAATTGAGAAAAGAAAAGAATGAGGAAGTAATACAGAGCATAAAATTTTCAATTTTCGGAATTTCAATAGTCGGCTCGCCAATGAGATTAACACTAGAATAAATTAAAAATGTATGTATACAGCTGAACAGGAACAAAGCTCCCGGACCAGGGGATATACCGGGAGAATTGTTTAAGTACGCAACAAACAAATTGTACGATTCTTTTCGACAACTATTTCAAGAATGCATAAACACAAGCGAAATCCCTACGGAATGGAACGAATGGATAAAAATAATTGTGAAAATTACCAAGCAATAGCTGTAACTGGATCTATAAGTCGAATATATGGAAAAGTTTTAAAGAACCGAATCGAGAGAGAATACTTAGATTATGAAGCAGAAAAATAAGCAGAATTTCATACAGGTAGATCCACTATTGACCACATTTTCTCCTTAACTCAGATAATAGAAAAAAAAATGGCACGGAATCAAGAGATTCATATGTTGTTCGTCGACCTACAGAAAGCCTACGACAGTGCTCCACTGAAGAAGCTGTGGCAATCAACGGAAAGCATGAATATTAGTAAAGAATTAATAAAAGCCGTCAAAGTGCTATACAACCAACCAATAACAAAAATGAAGGCAGGGACACAAAAAACAACAGGATTTATTTAAACAACATCTAAAGGATTAAAGCAAGGATGCTGTCTGTCCCCCACTTTAATTAAAATATACCTCGAAAGTGCTTTATATATACCCGGTATTTAGGCGGCACACGCCCTTCCGGTTGGGATCTATGGAGGAGTATCACCAAGTCGCAAGCCCTTATCTCTTGCCGTACTGCTCCACCATAGGCCGATCAGATACCAGCATATTCTAGACTAAGCCGCAGATTCATTTAGAATTTTAAACTGCTACGTTAGTCTTTTTTTTTCTGTACACCGAGCTGGGGATTAAACCGACATCTCTCGCAGTGAAGCGAATGAGAAACCACAGCCGCTCGGCCCGCTTGGCTATCCGATCGACTTTAAAAAGTGCTTTAAAAAGATGGAAACAAAAATGCAGGACAATGGGAATACCGCTCCCCAACACTATGGTATATACGCTCAACTTTGCAGACGATCAAGTAATAATGGCTCAAGATTATGGCGATTTTAACGATATGTCACGAAAATTAATTGAAGAGTATGATATATGGGGTCTAGAAGTAAATAAAAAGAAAACCGAATACCTGTGCATTGGAGTAGAACAAAAAGATCACCACGATAAAGTACTGCTGTCACTACAAATATTTAGATATCACTATTTCACAGGATGCATTATTAGACAAAGCCATAAGGGAGAGAAATACATAAAGGAGAATAGCCATCACAATGTTAAACAGCTTTTTATAGGACCAATTCATCAGCAAAGAAAATAAAAAGAGGATACATGTGACTATAGTAAAATGTATCACTTTATACAGCTGTGAGGTATGGCCACTGAAAGAAAGAACACTGGCAACGCTGAATCCGACGGAAATGGATTTTTGGAGAAGAGCCACAGAGCGGAAGCAAAAATATTACCAACGAACGCATTAGAGAAATAATGGGAATTAAACGAACAATCACAGATGACCTAACAACAAAACAACTTATTTGGTTCGGACACATACAAAGAATGGATGAACAACGAATACTAACAGAAATATTAAAATGGCAACCAGAAGGAAAAAGAAAATGAGGTAAACCGAGAAAAAATTTGGAGCGAAGGAATAAATAAACAACTGAGAAAGAGGGTCATAGAAGAAGACCTATGGAACAACGGGACTAAGTGGCGATTGGAAGTCGGAAAACGTAGTAGTAGTAGTACGTATCCCTGTGTTAAAAAATAAATTTTCAGAATAGTAGCAATAGTATTTTCTTTTATGAATAAAAATATAAAATTATGCATTTAAAGTCAAAATAAATGTTTTCTGTGCAGATATTTTTGCGCCGAGATTATGTACTATAGACACATGTTTAAGTTTAAGAGTTAATAATGCTTACTCTTAAGAAGCTATTTCCTAATAATACGAATTTGTATATATTTGTATAAGTTAAGTCAGTCTATATAGATAGGTCTATATAAACATAAACATGTCTGTTGTTTAAGCTAATATCTTAATCTTCTTTCTCTAACCTGATAGAAAGATATTAAGTTAGGTAATTACGACAAGTCTAATGTGTAAAAAAGAACATATCTTAGGCACTCTTACATTAGGTCCATAAAAAAAAACAAATAATTTCAAACTACAAAGCGTAAAAAGGAAGCAAAATCATTATAGCTTGAAATATATATTGGTTGTTTGCCACCAAAAGTGCTTTCTGATACATAATTATGATAAATGAAAAAAATAAGTTTAGCTTTCGTTTATTAGAGTAAACGCAAATTATAGCAGTAAAACATAATTAGCTATAGTACGTACATTTAAAAATCTATTTTTATTTTCCGTATTTATAATGGAAGTATATTAGACCGATTCCTGGCCATCTGTACGTGGTTGACGAAAGTAGGGAATAAACGTGTTCGTCCGCTAACTGTCGCCATCTACACATACTGACCTATACTAACATGCAATGTATTTTAGTTATCTCCGAAATTGAGTTCAATCGCGCTGTTTACATGTTTTTAAATTGTCTTTAAAAATTGAGATATTGTGTAAATATTGCGCAAAAACAAAGCAATAAAACAAAAAAATCATGTGTTTTCGGGATGTACATTCACTTAAAAAATAAAGTTACTAGCAAATCTTAAAGATATAATCGTAGTTTCCTTAATTACAGCATTTTAAAAAAACAAATTTATCTTTAGGATCTATTCTCAGGACTATTGGCAATATTATATGTTATGTGTGATTTGAGAAAATCAATTTTTATTAAAGGTTATCATCAAATATTAAAACTGTAAATATTAAATATACGTATAACGCCTTTCGTTGTTAATTTACAAAAAAAATAAGCTTATACAATGCCACAATAAATAACTGCAAAATTAAATTAGTTCAAAAATGTTACATACCTTGAACAGTCGGGGCGAACAAATCCAGTGACTTTTATTATTGTTCCAGGTTCCAGTGGGTCCGGAAGATCATCCACAAAGTGTGGAAAGGTGTCCTGTTCAACAATAATAAAATCTAAAGCATCTACAGCGACTTCGTCCATCATTATTTAACAATAATTAACCGCAGAATCCGACATATTAAAACATATGAATTTTGAATACTAAGTGGGATTATGACTCATGTTTTGTGTTGTGTATATTAGTTGGGCGCATTATTTTCGTTTGGATGACAACGACAACCACAAAACAAATCAACTGACTGGTATGTGTAACAGAAACTGTAATCTCTGATATGGATGGTTGGCTTAATTTGTAATGTAGTTTGGCTGGTATAAAACACGCATTGCATTGAACTGTCTGCAGAGACGACTGACTTTTAACGATGCGATAAATTGATTATGAGATTAGACTGCGGTAGAAATAAAGTTCTTTTTAAAATCGACTTGTGGGGTATTTTATCTTTTTTATTTAGATATCTTTAAATAATAATCCTACATTTTTCTATAATTCAGTAAACTTATGTGTTGTCATTTGCTAAAGGTGTATATACAGGGCGATCCGGTATTAATGATTAATGGTGCATAAGGCAATCGATATGTATTATACATCTAGAAATGACATTAAAAATTCACATTTGACCTAAGTTTATTTTTAATGGCAGTTTAATTTCAGATGTCGGTGTAGTTAAGAAATGTGCAATTTCCGTTTGAAAACCAGTATTTAATAGGCTCCATAGTAATAATAGTACAGTGAATGAAGGTAAAAATAAACTATTACCTCCGATTTTGGTGAACCTCCATCGATTTTCATGAATTTGGGATTGAGTATATTTTACCCTCAACTTCAAAAGTGACATATGCTCAACTTGCGGTTTTTGCGTTTTCCCCCTTTCTTTAAAAATAATAAAAAATGCAGACTTAAGCATTCTGGCATAAGTAAACTCGATTAATTAAATAACATAAATATTTTGCAACGTGTATAAGCATAATTTATGCTTTTAATTAATTTTTCAACCCTTTTAGCAACTATCTCTTAAATCGAAAGTAATGCAAAAATCATTTTTTCTATTTCTGAAATATCAAATCGCATAATAATATTACCCAAATAGTTTCTTTAATGTTTATGATATAATTTTTGATTGACTGTGAAATTTCAACCCTTAAAAACCATTCCCTTAAAGCAGAATCATTGAATGAATTAATTTCCAGAAACTTTAATTATTTGAATAATACATTACTGCATTGAAATATCATTCACTGAGTAATAAAGTATTTATTTATTTATTGCGTAATTTTGACCGTTAAAAACTACCCCTTGTCATAAAAATAATGGAAAATGTTTTTTTATTAGCTTTAATAGCTTTAATCATTTAGAAACTTTTTTTATTGGTTATGATAAACTTTATTTATATATTAAAAACTTTATTAATATTATTTTTTCCACATTTCATGAACAATTTTTTAAGTGCTTATGTGACTTAAATATATATGTGATAAAAATATAATTTGTTAGTTAGGAGGAAAGCGTATTAAAATAAATAATAAAATATATGAAAAATTCATTCATTTTTTAATTAATATTTCATAAATACTCAAATATTAATAGTACTTTAATTGTTAATTTTTCACTCTTCATCAGAGAGCTCTCTTCACCAATTTCTCCTTTTTCATGAATTCGTGGGCTATTTTGGCAATTGACCCCACTGCATGATCCGCAGACTGCATTGCAAAATAACCCTACTCTTCGACACCCACAAGAAGCGCCTCATCCTTTTTTGTAGTTGCAAAAAATCATTTTTAACAATTCTTCTGGAGCAGGTGGATTGGGAGTTTTAGTTGGAAACAAAAAAAAAAGTTTGCACCATCCCCAGTCCACTGGACAAATGTCTTTGTTTCCAAGCCATATCTGGCTTTGTAAATAAACTCTTTTGATGTGTTCATCCAATGCAGCAACCGTTGGGACGATAGATGAAAACTTTACTGCACTATACGCATCTGTTCCAGATATCTTTTTTCCTATATAAATACAAACAAAATCACTGCTCCAAAAATTTTTCTATAAAAATTTTATTGATTTTTTTTTGAAAAACTCCGTTCATTTTTATAGTATCAGGTTCATTTAAAAATCGTTTGAAAGGTAATTTCAAGGGCTATAAAGTCGTATTAAATTTAATCTTTTAAATCCCTTATTTTTTAAAAGATAAAAGTTTAAACGGTCCCGGTTACTTGGTTCTCGCAGTAAATTTAGGTCTTAAACGGTTTTATCTCAGTTATTTGTTATCCTACAAAAATATAAAAAAAAGAAATTCTTTGGTAAAAAAAAACTTAATTTTTTTTCTATCATTTTTTAAACGTATTAAGTATATATGGAGTTATTCTCAAAAGAAAATGAAATTTATGAAAATTTGAAACATTCTGATTTTTTTAAATCAAATTTCTTTTCCAAAATATGCATTCTAGACTGGTCAAATTTTTTAAGGTCATTACTTGTGCTAAAATAAAGTAAGTCTTATGGGGATTACTATAAATTTTAATTTTTGTGGAAATGGCGTTTTATTTTTCACTTTTCCAAAAAAATTGGAAAGCGTCCTCTTATTTTCATTACAACTATCAACTTCTTGTAGAGCTCATTTTATAGGTATTTCTGAGTACTTTGAAAATTGTTTAATAAGTATATTTTTGTAAAATGCATTGTTTTCCCGTTCATTTAAGCTTGAATATTCAGATTTGAGTACTCACCGAAAAAAATACATTTAATTACCTATAACTCACTTTGAGTTAATATTAAAAGTATTTTCAAGCAAGGTTTATTCAATTTTTTATTAGCTTTAATTTTGGTAATGACAACTTTTTTATAAAAACTTATAGTTTTTGAGTTATTTATGAAAAACCGCTTGAAACATGCATTTTTTTTTTTTTTTCATGAAAAATCAAAATCTTTGATCTTCAATAACTCAAAAAGTATTGATTTATTTTAATAACTTTATAAAATAAATTTTCTTTAGATTTGGCCCCTCAATCGATTTCTGGGGTTATTTTCGATAAAATAGTTTCCACCTCCGAGAAGGGGTGGCATGCACCCGCAGGGTAAAAGCGCAAGTTGACACCATGTCACTTTTCTTTCTTAAGGTATCCTCTAACTACTCACGAATTTTCATAAAAATCGATGGAGGTTCAACGAAATCGGAGTGAAAACCTTCAGTGACAGCACTATAAGGGTTTTTAAGAGTCTCCTATAGAATAGTTAATGAGCTTATAATGGTTTTATTTATGGCTGTTTTAGCAGTCAAAACACACTGCGATTTGAAATGGGCGTATCACTTACTTTTCCTCACTGCTTACGCCAGCCGACGACTTGTACAGCTGTTTTCGCAGTGGCGCCGGCCGGCGGGTGGTTTAATGACAACAAATGCATTATTCTCCATTCAAATTACTTTTGTCGGGAATACCTTTTTTGTTTGGTTATCGTAGATGTTTTAAAAATTATTATCACATTTTTAATTTATATGTCTTAGCTAAATATAGTATTGAATATAAATTTGTGAAACGTGACTGCAAAAACCATAATGGTGCTTATTTATAATAAATTTAAAATAACATAAAAATATTATTATCAAAAAAAAATACAATTTGTTGTCACAAAAAAATAAATTTCGCAGTTATAGCTTGAAATTGATTTCAAATCAAACTCTCTGACCGTACGTTCATGAGATTTGACGTCACGCAGCCGATAACGGTGAAACTAAATGCCAATGATGAGTAACACGTTTCACTATTAGATTTCAGTATTTTTTAGTAATTTTCTTCAAAGTTTGAACACGCTTTTCTCGATTATTACTGGACACAAAAAGGTGAAAAAAAAACCAACGATTACAGAAAAAAAACTCTTTCAAGTGATGGGCGTAAAAAGTTTGGTTATAATAGAACGTTAAACTGTATAATCCGATATTTCAAAAGAACTTTCAAAAAAATTAAAAAGTAAAACCATCAGTTTAAAGGCAACATAATTTTGAATAACGTGTGCAAATTTCGAGATATTTTGTCGGTAAATAACAGAGAAAACACTGTAATTTAGGTTTTGGTGTACCGATAAAACAGCCTTATAAGTGTAAAACGAACATAGGCGTGCAAATGGCTATCACAGCATTTATTGTAAAAGTTATATATGAAGAAGAAGTATCATTTTTTTTTTTAATTTTTGCAAATTTTATATATTATGTATATAATTAGTTGAAGAATGTAATTGGCATTTTGAGTAATATAAATGTCAGTTTTTTAAGCAAAAAAATAATTATTTTATCGACAGTTTCGCAACAATCAGTTTACTTTTTCAACATTAAAACTACGTATTTTGCACCTACAAACGCTCATAAATAAACGATAACCAAATTTTTTTTGTTGAATGAACTGGAGGATTGCAACTGAAGTTCCCTTTATACCCTAGGCCACATTACATAAATTCCCGGATTACTGTGTAAAATCACCCTTTTTTCCCACAGCCTGGGCTATACTTACTCATTTAAAAGTAAAGTAGAATTTTGTATTTAAAAATGTTATTAAATATTTGCTATTATTAGAAATTCTGTATAATGTATATTAGAAATGAAATGTATAATGGACAATAGTTTCAAATACATAGCGTCAAATTTAAAAAAAAAATTCCTAAAAAACTTTTATCCTATTCACACATGTGATAGAACTTCTATACTAACTTGCAACCTGTATAATATTATCGCGTTTTTAAATAAAATGTATTTTATTGCATATATCAGTTTATAAACATGGTTAATTACTTGTTATAATTAACAATGAAATTACATAAACAAGTCACAGTTAAAACTGCACAATCAAATTTGAAAGTTAAATCGAGTTTTCCGGAAGAATTAATTTGTTTCGTATCGTACCGGTTCACAATAAATTGCATCATTTCCAAGCAGCTTTTGTGCTGACTTATATTCTTTTATCGTGTTTGTGTTTGCTTATGAATGAAGAATAATTTGCACTTGTTTCCTAAAGTAACGACCGTTGTCTTTATGTATTCCCGTTTTATTGGAAATTGTATTATTTTAATTGTAATTGTATTATAGTAATTGTATTTTATTATTCAGTATCACTATTTAAAGGCAAATACTTGACAATGACAATAGAATAAAGAACAACATTATTCGAAGAAGTATTAAAAAAATCATAAATACGTAATGAAGCTCCGTAAGCGTGGCAGCAGTGGATGCCGTGAAACCAACACTAGCTTTTGAGGGTTCAAAGATTTATAGAAAAAGAAAAACTATAGACTAAAAACAATTAAACAATTTTGTATCTAACGGCGTATATTATTTAGTTCAGAAAATAGGATTCTAATATAAGTTCCAACATTTCGTTAACATATGAAACATCTGAGGATGAAGGACAAAGTGGTGAAGACGAAAGTATTCAGCTTCGTTCTTGTAGTGAGTTATTAAAATTTCTGCTCATATAAAAAGAAATTTAGAAACTTTAAATATTAAATACCTGAAATTTACCAAATTAATAAATCTTAAATTTTACTAAAGTTCTGCGGCATATACAGGTTGTTTCAAAAAAAGATATACCCGTCTCTAGGGTAGGTAAAAAACTGAAAAATAATTGGGGTTTGCTCAGTAAAAAATTTTTGTAACGCCACCCTTTTTCAAGATACAGAGGGTTGAAGAAAAAAAATTTTACGATTTTGCCGAAACTACTGGCAACATTGTAATGAAATTTTATACGAATATGTTTTGGAAGCTGATACATCCCATGAATTTGTTTAATATCTGATTCTCATAAAGGGGGCTAGTTACACGGATCGTACTAATTATTAGTCAATATAACTTTTTTAAGAGTATAATTATTAATCAAAATTTCAAGTAAACTTAAACATCATTCAATTTTACACGAAAAATACAATACAATATTTATATACAATATATAAATACAATATTTATACGCGAAAACGGAGGGCATTTTGAACACTCACTATAATTGAATTTTATTTTATGTTTTTAGTCATTAATTTAATTTTCTTCTTGTGAGTTTTGTTTAATTGCTATTTTATACCAGCATCAATTATTACTTCATAATTTTCAAATCAAAATATTCCGAAAACGGTACACAGTATCGAGTTTTACCAAGAATACCTTTTTCGTGTAAAATTAAATGATGTTTAAGTTTACTTGAAATTTTGATTAATAATTATACTCTTAAAAAAGTTATATTGACAAATACTTAGTACGATTCCTGTAACTAGCGCCCTCTATGAGAATCAGATATAAAAAGAAATTCATGGGATGTATCAGCTTCCAAAACATGTTCGTAAAAAATTTAATTACAATGTTGCCAGTAGTTTCGGCAAAATCGTAAAAAATACGTAAATTTTTTTTCTTCAACGCCCTGTATCTTGAAAACGAATGGCGTTACAAGAATTTTTTACTAAGCAAACCCCAATTATTTTTCAGTTTTTTACCTTCCCTAGATACGGGGTTACCTTTTTTGAAACACCCTGTATATTGTTTGGACTGTTTTAACAGTCATAATTTGGCATAGAATATTTACTTTTACTGACTAAGCTCTTATGAATAAAATTATTATTTATGAAAATTAATTAAGAAAATGTTCAAATTCACCATGATCAATTGACATTTTTAGCTTTCTAATATAAGTTCATAGATCTTCAAATCCAAAAGAAAAAAAGGCGGAAGTGAAAGCCAGAGAGGCACAGCGACAAAAAAAATTAGATTATATGAAGAAACTAATTGATATAATTATAATTCTAGTAAAAGAAAGATCAGGCCATGGAGTTGTTGTGTCTTCATTGTAAAAAAATGACGTGCACACTATCCTCCCTGCTATGGCATGCTGCTCAACACCTGAGGTATGAGCGGGAACACAAAGTGTATTAATACTCATATTCGTATGAAACACACCTGGCGCATCATAAGGGCCTTCACAAGTGTTTAATCTTTCCTATCAGTCTCTCTTGACTAACTCTTGTTTTTTCTTGCGACCCCGAATGGCTATTAGGTTTTCGAGGGCAGACGGGCCACTATATTTCCTTCTAGTACCTACTCTTCGCATAATGGCCACAACGGCTTTTAGGCGTAGTATAGAATCATACAGTCCTAATAACTGCCGGTATAAGTAGTTTCCTCCTACTAGCCAACAGTTGTGGTTGGACGAGTTGATAGGAGTAAGGGCAACCCCTTGTCCTAGAGGCGAGAAATTACCTCTAAATGTGGATGAGGCAAGGATGATCAACGGCGTGGAGATGCGGAAAGCAACAGGAAACTACCGCATTAAAGATTTGTAAAATATCTTTACAGCAGTCAGCATGGCAATCACAAAAAACGTAAACAACACTGATCACTGTAATCGAAATCCGACATTCAACAGGAGAGTCCCTGTGATATGCTGAAGAAAACACCAATACAATGTGCAATTTAACTAAAAATACACAAAAGAATAGGTACGTTGAATGTACTCAGTCTATACCAACAAGGAGAAGCTCATAACCTGACAAAAGAAATATAACGTTAAAAGATGCAACGAGTAAAGTTCGATGGCCTAACAGCGGAAAAAGTATAATAGACAACTACGTGTTTTGTTACTCTGGAATAACAACTCACAAAATCGCTAAAGATAAAAAAGGAAAAAGAAATACTCAACACTACAAAGGAAAGAAAATTGAGCTACTTTGGTCACATACTAAGTAACGAAAAATATTAGTTGATGCGATTGGTTATACAAGGGAAAAAGGAAGGAAAAAGAGACGACATACGTTCTGATTGCAAACTTTAAAGTAATGACGTTTAAAAACAATAATAGAACTCTTCAGAACTGCTGCAGAGAGAGTAAAATGGACCGTGATGATCGCCAATATCCTTAAAGGATAAGGCACATAAAGAAGAAGTAAAAGGTGGAAAATCTCTTCGTGGTCATAATAAACCGGAAGAAAGCAATGAAAAAGGATTGTTTCTCGAAATTGTACTTATGTTTATCGAAACTTCTTAAAAATATGAACATTTAAAGCATACTTGGAATCGGTCCAAAAAAACTGCACTTATCCTAGCAACTACATTTAAAAAGATATTTAACCTTCTCTTAAAAATGCAATTCTACAGGATATTCAAAAGGCAGTGAAATGGATATTCACCTTAGACGAGATTTCTGATCTTTCTAAATGCATCCCTAAAGGCCTTTTTTTAAGAAATCTTGAAATCTTTATCTAAAACAAGTTGGGCTTGTCGTTTTGAGGCAGTTGGTGTGGACGAAGATCAGCTTAAATTGATGTATAGTTGCCTAGGGTCAGACAAAAAATTACAAATAACGAAACTATGTATTATCTAAGTAACAAAGAGGCAGTGGTATTACTATCTAAGTTACAAAAAAGGTCAACTATTACCGGTCATTATTACTTTTGTCCAAGAAAGATATAGTAAATTTTATTCAAGTTTATACACCGGTGGCGGATAAAGCTCACGACGAAGGCGAACTATTTATCATGATATTGTTCTGAAGCTATTTTCTTGTGGCATTTTAAATTAATTGCTATTTAACTGGGAGTAAGCCACAATTAAAGATAAAAATACGTTTATTGACGTTTCAATTTCCACTTCGAAAATCGTTCTCAAAATACAAACAGTAAATTAAACAAATTTTATTTTTTGTTACATAGTGAAAAATTCTTCTAATAATTTAATTTTATCTGACTCATTTATATTGACAATTCAGACATACATTATGCATTTTAAACTAGACTACTTTAAAATGATATTGCCAATATTGTTGAGTTGCGCTCCTGGGACGACTATACTTATAAGATAGTTCATTCGATTACATGAAATCAACTTTAACTTGAGAATATCCGTCAGAAAAAAATCATAGCATATAATTCGTCTTTAAAAAGACAAACACATGACATGATAACAGTAATGTAAACACGCATGGGATAATGAACATAGGGTTCAATGGAATAATTCAAATGTAGTCCTAAAAGAGACGGATGGTAAAAAAAGAAAAATCAAAGAAGCGGCTTTAATTATGCTAAATGAGGCCAATTGGGTCGCAAATTCCTCGGCAAAATGTAGTAGGATCTGGTTACCAATATTGAAAGAGGAAGTTATTAATAAGAAAATACCAGTATTAGTAAGTCAGTAACATATAGAGGATACATCATTTATGTTTTTTAAATAACGAAACATATAAAATCAGAATTTTAGTGTTTATTGAAGGTAAACTAATTGCACGAACAAATACTTACCATGTCGGGATAGAATTATGAGGTTTTTTTCCTGGTTTTTCCCTCATAATTTACTATGGAATCACTAACAGGAGAATTTTACTGTCATCATGTCATGTGTTTGTCTTTTTAAAGACGAATTATATACTATGATTTACGGATATTCTCAAGTTAAAGTTGATTTCATGTAATCGAATGAACTATCTTATAAGTAAAGTCGTCCCAGGAGCGCAACTCAACAATATTGGCAATATCATTTTAAAGTCGTCTACTTTAAAATGCATAATGTATGTCTGAATTGTCAATATAAATGAGTCAGACAAAATTAAATTATTAGAAGAATTTTTCACTATGTAACAAAAACAAAATTTGTTTAATTTACTGTTTGTATTTTGAGAACGATTTCCGAAGTGGAAATTGAAACGTCAATAAACGTATTTTTATCTTTAATTGTGGCTTATTCCCAGTTAAATAGCAATTTATTTATCATGACTTAAAATAAGTCTTAAAATTAATGAAGTAACCCCACACTACAATAGTAATGGGCGACGTTAACGTCAAAGTTGGCCAGGTACGAGTGGATATATATGTGGTTGAATACGGTCTAGGGGATAAATCTGAAAGAATCACGTGGAGATACAGCAAACAGACCATAACTTTACAATCGTCAAGTTACGAACAAATCGTTGAAAAAAGTTATCGAAAAAACCTAAACAAAATCGAATTGATGTTAAGAGATAAAGGGAACCACAAGCAAAGGAACAAAACCCTTAATGAAAATTTACATAACTCCAAGAATTAATTAAATGTAGCTGCGATATTGATCATAAATAAGAGAAAATAAAACAATCATTAATTAAAGCAGGGAGTGAACAAAATCAAAGGAAAAAAATCTTAAAGATTGGATGTCTGATCTGATAAATACTACTTTTAACGAGTGAAAGAAAAGCATTCAAACCAAAAAATCTAAGTAAGTATAAAAGAAGCTTAAGAGAGATAGTAACGTGAGCAGTTCCAAGAACTGAAAGAATTTGAGGAAAAATATAATCTTTTCGGCATGCGTAAAAAGATTAAGGATTTAACAGGAATGAGAAAAACAGTTTAAAGTAGACAACTAAGAGATGAATGTGGTGCACTGATAACAGATTTAAATCAGAGAAGTAGACAGAAGATAGAATGTATACGAGTAGCACAGCATTTTGAAGACAAAGAGAGAACTAAAGCACCAAAAGAATTTAAAGATGATACTGGGTCTGACATTATAATAGAAGAGATAGAATATGTATTGAAACAAGCTAGAAGTGGAAGATCTCCTGGTCCTGATGAAATTCCGATCGATTTACTTAAAATTATGGATATTGAGTCTATTAACTTACTTTCAGATCCATTTAACACCATATATAGAAGAGGAATGATACTAAAAGAATAGCTCCAATAGATATGTATACTGTTTCCCAAAAAAAACTATTGCAAAGAAATGCAATGAATATCGCACCATAGTCTTAATGAGTCATATCTTGTTTTTAAAAGAAATTCACAATAGAATACATAAGAAGACATAACTAATAGATAAATCAGATTTAGGAAAGGTTTGGGGACTTAATATTCACTCTTTGCAGTGAGTGTCCATTCTCAGAGATCCCTTGATATGAATCAAAGCAACTAGAGAAGCAACTACCGTCCTAAATTAAATGAATGTTGATGTATTTTTTGTAATATTTCACGTACCTGTTTTTCTTTTACGTGTTTTAATTTCACCAAGGAAGTAAATGATGATATTCTTGAAGCATAACCGTGAAACATTGTTCAAGCGCTGAAATGTATAACTATAACGTTTGAGACTATGTAAATTTTAACTGATTTTGAACAACAGCCATCCAACTGGTATAACTTTTCCACGCGGAAATCATTATCTCAGATTGATTAAACGATATCGATATCAGAATCATAATGTCAAAAATGTTTTGTTTAATTGTATTAAACACATATAATTTTTATGATTTGACATTATATACATATTTTGTTAACTATATCTTTAAATTGTGTCGGTTTGTTTCGTTTAATGAGAAAATAGCTCATAGAGAATACGTCATGGACGTATAAACATAGATGGACACAGCAATAAGATATCTTTAACACACATTGTTTTGAAGCTTCGATAGAATGTGATGCTTCCGCAATGAGCATAAACGTGCTTGAATTTTTACTCGCGGGTAATTATTCAGATTTTAAAAATTGGAAGTAGTAATGATGTATAAAAACGCGTTCAAAGAATTTAAAAAAACGAGAGTTTAACTATTAACAAATCACGTCTTTATAGAAAAATTAAAATACAATTTTATTTGCTTTAAAATTAATACAATAAAATATAGTTGAATTCAAGTATATTTTTAATAGGTATCAAAATAATGCTACAATAAAAAATCTTTATGTTTTCTCCTAAATTTGCTACCAAAATAGTTCGATCGTCAATATTATTTGGAAACCTACATAGAAAAATAAATGAGTTTTATTCATTTCACTAATTTATTTGGATCCATGAGAAATATTAAATTAAAAAGGTAATAAATAGTTCTTTTTTAATCAGATGATGTCTACTTACAATTTAAAAATGTCTACTAATTTCATGAACTTGTATCTTATTCAATACATTAATGAACATGAATAAACCCAATGGTACGCCTATTAAAATGTAAACAAACACGCTTCCTCATTTCCTCATCTTAAATAATGTAAATTGTATGTACTTACAAATGAAATGAGGGATCGGGATGTAAATATTTCGTTTATTTTATTTCACTGTTCACAAACATCACTCAAAATACAGCCAAAATATCGAAAAACAACTTTTACTAAAAAGTAAACAAACGATGCTTCTCCACGATGCTTATCGTAGTCGAGGACGTCCTCCAACAAGGTGGTCGGACGATTTAAAGCGCATCCAGTCTAACTGGATTCAAGTTGCTCAAGATCGGATGCAATGGAATTATTTACGGGAGGCCTATGTTCAGCAGTGGACGCAAAATGGCTAATGATGATGATGATGCTTCTACATATAAAATAATTGACTGATATGTATTATACGCTATTATTAAATGATAATGCACACTATGTCCACACTTTATATTTTGATTACAATTAAATATATTAATCTAACCAATAAATTATTATTTTGGCTTGATAGCACCTGTAGAGTATAAAATATGGAGTAATATTTTCAGCGACTCGCGAATAAGAAATTTTCAAACAAAACGTGACAACAGTTGAAGGTGCTGAGAATGTCACCTATTCAAATACTTTTGACTTCACAATTTTATGTAAATAACTGAGTCCATCTGTGTTTATACGTCCATGGAATACGTAAATAATGAATTTCAAATACCATAGTTACAGCGTATTCATCAGCATAATTGTCATCCCTAGAATTTGGTTTTCGACACCAAACTATTATAACTCGCAGCAACGAATGTTGCTTTCTCTTTGTACCTCTTCTTTCTTCTATACTACCTATTAGCATCAATTTTAATATCTCATATGTAACACCTCTCATTATATATCTCAAATAGAAAGTTTCTTCTTCCTCTTCACTTTAATGTTTAGAAAGATTCTTTAAAACGCATCTTGATTTTTATCAATAGTTCACTTGAATCAAAAGTTATAGAATTTTTACCGTCGAGCTGATACAAATTATGCTGATTTTATTAAACATTGATTCCGAGCGCGTAACTGACATGCAAAATCGACAGGTGCTTCAAGCGTTGTTTCTAAGAGAACGGTCCATTCTACACAAAAAATGCTTATAAACATTTTTTTCTACGGCTTACAGATTCTTGATAAATCAATGTTTTCCGTTTAATTGACATTCTCAGCAAAATTTAGCTTAATCGTATGATTTTTTGAGGTTTGACTAAATCAAATTCACTTCTAAGAACTACCATGAGAATTTTGTCCTACCATTACCAAATACGGAGCGGCATCTCATAAAGATATTTAAAAAGTTTTACTTTTTATTTCTTTTGATAAAAAGAAGGCAGGGGTGTTTGCTGAATGAAACGGCTTACAGTCATATTATTGGTTTTCTCTAGTTGGTTTGCAGCTATTAAATACGATTTTCCGACCATATGCATCTGTACTTTTATCGACAATTACGTAAAAGTTGTTATCGCTCAAAAAAAACTTAAACTTTCTCAATTATTCCGTTATACAACGCATTTACATTGCCCTTTCTTTGTATTGCCTAGTTACTAACATTGAAATTTTTTAACGAAATGTTTGCTGCTAACAGAGTTTTACACAGGTCTTGATTAGACAAACATTTTTATTTTTCTGGTTCATATTGATCTTAATCATTGGAAAAAATCATTGGTTTGACGATGACTGTGATTACGACTCTGAGAATAGAAGAGAAATGTTCAAAGCAATGACAGATCTAGGAATATCAAATCAGTTGGTAAATTTAACAAAACTAACTCTTAAAAAAGTTGACTGTAGAGTACGAATTCAGAGGGAACTGTCTGAAGCTTTTAAAACAAATAACGGGCTGCGCTAGGGAGACCCTTTCTCCTGTATACTGTTCAATCTGGCTCTGGAAAAAGTAATACGTATGTCACAAATCACAACTACTGATTCAATATATAATAAATCAGTGCAAATTCCGACCTATGCTGATTGTTGCTGCTTGTAGCAGCTGTTATTTTGAGCTTAATCTCCTTAAATCCACAATTATATCAAGAAACAATAATACGCCCAGTCCGAACATATAGTTCAAAGATCTGGGCTCTAACAAATAATAATGAAAACATATTAGGATAATTCGAAAGAAAAGTACTGAGGCGAATCTATGAAGCAGTGAATGACAATGGAGTGTGGAGAAGACGATACAACTTTTAACTTTAAAGAATATACCAGGAATACTGATATACTGATATCGTAAAACATATTAAAGTCCATTCGCTCAGCTCGGGCAAATTTTGACAGATTCATAGCTAGAAACCTACTATCTCACAGTACATAAAAGTTCCTATCACACAGTATTAACCACTTAAATAAACTTTTATACAGACATCTTTCATTGAAAAAAAAAGAATTATCATAAATAGTGGAAGTGTATATTAAACCCATAAAATTTTGGGTAGTATATATTTAAAAAATATATTTCAGTTGGTATAATTTAACATATTCCAGTACGTATTTGTATCAATGACGCTTATAATTTTATTATTTGTTATTATACACTATATGGTGTAAATAAATAAATATTGATTGTCAATAATTCGTAAATAACCCTCTCTGTGGCTCAGTGGTAAGAGCGCCTACCTTTGAACTTAAAGGTCGTGAGTTTGAATCTCACCTGGGTGGAGAAATTTTCGTTTATAAATATATTAATAAATTAATTTTCGTTTATTAATAAATTAATAAATGAAAATAATTTCTATCCTTGTGCGATCGGTACTCACCGGAGGGACCGCAGACGTTCGGATACAATTAGCGTCTCTTAGCAAAGACAATGACGTCGACTTTGCTAAGTAACAAGACAATATTACTCTACACACACACTACACTCTACACTAGGTACCTGACTGTAAAAATTCACTGTACCATGCCAATGACCATTGGTTGTCGACGCAATAAATCCAATAATATAATATAAATATAATATAATATAATATAATATAATATAATATAATATAAAATAATAATAATAATTCGTAAAGTTCTATTTTATTTACGTCTGTTTAAATTAATTATTGGATATGACCACGTGTGCTTGGCTGTATAGTAATTTCCAGCCAATTCTAATATGTCAAAAAGTAACTAACTTCGTAAAAAAATAATTACTAAATTCACTAGGCAGTTCGGACTGAGAATAGCGAACCGACTTTAAGATGGGAAATCCTTAAGTCGGTTCGCTATTCCCAGTCTCGCTTCCTCAGTACTCCCTGATGTAGATAGGGCAAGTAATGCGGATGGAACAAAATGACCCAGCTAGAAAAACGCTTTTTGATGGAGCCATAGGTCAGAGAAGAAGAGGAAGACCCAGAATAAGGTTCCTTGATAACATCGATGAAGACATGATAAATGTGGGAATACGTGCTTGGCGGAGGAAGGCGATGTATAGAGACGAATGGATATATATTCTTGAGGAGGCTAGGATCCAGGTAGGACTGTAAAGCCAGAATGATGATTGATCTTAAACATTTTAAAGAGATTTACGAATCGACTGCTAAACGGGTCCTAATCTTTTTTAGATTTTTTCCGTTAACTTATAAGTAGTAATTTTTAAATGTTGGTTGACTTAAAACTTGAAAAAAATGTTTAAGCACAAAAACAAGCATCAATTTTCATATGAGAAGCTAAAGAACAAAAGCGAGATTTGTCTACAATGTGATGAATTTCTGTATTTTGATGCTTCTATGTTCGTCTTTATATACTTAAGTAAAAGCGAATTTGTCCAATAAAAATACCTTTTCCTGAAAAATTTCTCTTGTACACGATGCATTTGTTTGTCAGTTCCTCATTTAAGGAATGAAATGTGAAAATGAATGTAACTTAAGATTTACAAAGAGATACAAAATACTTTGTCTCCAATTAATTTTAACTCGAGAAAACACTTTATCCACACACTTTTTTGAATGGTAGACATATATGGGCGTAGGAAATTTCGACACTAAGCAGATAGCGACTAAAATTTAATGGCAATTTTCGACACCAGCCCCAATTCCCGTTTTTATCTTACAGGTATATTCGACACCAAATAAATATAGCTGCGACATAAATAAAATACCATAATTAATTAATTTATTTATTTTAATAAAAGTAATGTGCATTTTATTTCTTTATAACTGTAATAATATCCAAATATAATACAACTAGTACCTAATTTTTGTACATTTCACCGTTAATATACTTGTATAGGTACAATTATTTATTTGCTATTATAGGAATGATAAGATACAGCTTTTATAAAATCTAACCTACGTATTTGTTGGGATCGTAGTTTATCCATCATTTTCTCCAAAAATGCCAATTTAGCCTTAACAGTAGTATCTTTGATTTTTGCTGGTATATGTAAACTATTTATTTTGACATAAGTGTCTACTTGAAATTCTTTTAACTTTTCAATAAAAATAAAAATAGAAGGATGTGTTGAATAAAAAGAAGAATTAAATCTCGAATGAAAGGATTCACAGGCACTTATGGTCCTCGCAATAGACGGATTCTGATTAGACCATATGTGTGGTGGAAATAGAGCGCTATCGAAAATGTAATTTTCCAGTAAATAATCTGCATATATATCAAGTGATGCGTTTATAGGTTTATGTGACATTAAATCATAAAGAAAGCATTCTTCAACTTCTGCTGAATTTAAATAAGTTAAACCAAACGTATGCCTTAAACATTTTCCAATTTCTAAATTTGTATCCTTATATTCTTGTACCAAACCCAAAGATTGAATTTTTTTAAAACAGTTTTGGTGTAAGTGAAAACGGCATCCACTAATTTTTGCAGTGGGCCACATATACAATAAAGCACAGTGAATTGCTTTTTCAAAGTCCACAAATATTTCAGTTGGCTCTAATGATAATTGAAATGTTTCAAAAATCTTAGACCTTAATAAAGAAAATAAATTTTTGTATGTCATTGACAATTTGTCCTTTAACAAACAGTATGCTAAAGGAATATAATATCCATTTTCCAAGCCATGTATAGTAAATAATTGTATCACCCATATACAAAGTTTTTAATTTACACAACAAACGAATATTTGTCTCGCATGAAAATACAATTACATTTAATTCAGGATGATTTAAAAACAAAAAACTTTCATTGCGACAGGTTTTAGGAGAATAATTACTAACCGCGTTATGGACTTCTGATATGCTTCTTGGTAACGGACCTGGTAACAGTTTACGACCACAGTTGTAAATGTTATTTCTTATGCTAGCTATGTCAGGAACCGTCAGCAAATTGGCATCACACTCAGCAACAGCAGTTCTTGTAATTTTGGCAGGCTTTTCCGATATGTCCTCTTGGGCTTTTCTTTTACATGCATTGGTTACCATCTTTACTTCAAGCTTTTTTGGATCGGCTTCATGATTATGTACCAAATCGCTTCTTGTGATGGTGAGCTCCTCACAGTCTATTGTAAACACTTTTGCGGAACACTTAGTGTTTCTTTGGATGCAGCGCCAAAATATCTCGCCGCTTTTCAACACTTTCTGTTTCGAGAACGAATGATGCTCCACCACTAATAAATCTCGACCACGGGAACTTTTTATCAAAATCATTTTTTAAATATCCGTATACGTGCACAAGTCAACGTCAAACAAGAAATAAATTATAACTGAAATAATTTAGTCACAAGTACACAAGTGCCACGTCCCCCGCCGTGACAATAAATATTGGGAAAACCCGCTTGTCCTGCTTGGGTGCAAATGTCCATCGCCGCTAATTACCTACCTACCTGCTTTACGCCACTGTGTCGAAATTTTCTATAATAAAATTTGACCCTTCGATTACCCCAGGTACAAAGACAATTTGGTGTCGAAAGTTCGCCCGCCGACATGTATGATAAATAATATAATACCAATTACTTCAAACACGATAAAACGTTTACTTTAAACAAATGTTTGCCGGAAAGTGACAACACAATTAGGCCTTTAAAAGCAGGTAGCTACCTACGACTTGCTACGCTAATAAAATAATAAATTACTTGGAAAACCTATCATTATTAAATTCAGGTATTAATGGAAAAGTTCATACAGATAAAATGAGCGATAGATGATGAGCTCGTTTATATCCAAGTTATAAAATTATAACTTGGAAAAAAAATTTGAACTTGTATACAATTTATTTTTAAAATATGCAAAATAAATCGTGTTTACCTAAAATATGCAATGTTGTTTGAAGTGATCAAAAATATGCAATATATGCATCTATATGCACTTTGTATATATTCAGCTCTGTATTCTGAAGTAATTTATGCTGGTGGACAACGCACTTCATATTAATCCCAATTTAAACTCAAAACTCCATTCTTTTACAAGGAAAAAAATGTTTTTGGAGTATTTTTACATTGTCAATTACATCTAACAAATAGATCATTTTTAATTGCACTCTGTTATCATTCAAAAAGTTATACAGATCTAAGAAGTTACTCTTCCGATTTTTTTGGGCAGTGTAGGGTAGATCGGGGCTAGTTGTGACAGGGGCATGTTGTGACAAATAGTTTTATAGACTAACCATAGGTAGCAGCGTCGCCCGGTTACCCAGAATTCCACGTCCGCATGTCCTCAGTCTGTTTGTGTAGTTTGGTTGTGATGCTATGCATTTCTGCCGCTTTATAAAATTATATGTCATTTCGTTGTAACGAAGTAAAATTTTGCTGTTGTCTTTGAATTGTTATTTCACTTTCAAACCACAAGGTAAGAAACTTATTCTAGTTGTAGTAGATAGTTTGTTTATTTCTCTCTAGTAAGACACAGTTTGGTTTCTATACGACGTGTCAAGGTCTGTGCAAGTGGCTTTATGTAAAATGGCGTACGGTGGGGCTAGTTGTGACGAAAGGCTTGGGGCAGATTGTGACAGTGTCACAACATGCCCCTACTAATTTTAATGCATGTTTATGGGTTTGTTACAGATAATGGTGAGAAATTATAAAAGGAAAACGGAACGTGGTCGGAGTAATATAAACAGTTACGAGTCGGCTTCGTTAGATGTTAAGTCTGGATCGTGTAGTTTAAGGCAAGCAGCTGAAAAATATGGCGTTAACCGGATGTCCTTACTTAGATATATAAAAAAACAACAAACCAATCCAGATGGAGTGGTAGAAATGGGTTACAAAAGACCTCGAATGATATTTTCACAACAACAAGAAGAAGAGCTCTGTGAATATGCTGTTCAGGCAGCGAAAATATTTTATGGTATTAGCCCAAAAGAAATGAAAAGTTTAGCTTTTGAATTTGCTATAGCGAACAAAGTTCTTGTGCCTGAGAATTGGGTAGCAACAAAACATGCCAGTAATGATTGGTTTACAAAGTTCATGCAACGTAACAATAATGTGTCTATTCGTGTTCCTGAGGCTACCAGCTTAAGTCGGAGTACAAGTTTCAACAAGCACAATGTCGGACTCTTTTTTGATAACCTCGAATTAGTATTAAGTCAAAACCATTTTACAGCTAATGATATTTGGAATATAGACGAGACAGGGGACTGGGACTGTCCAAAAACCGGTAAAAATCATAGCGAAGAAAGGCGAGAAAAGAGTTGGTGGTGTCACTTCAGCTGAGAGGGGGACCAATGTTACTATGGTTCTTGCTATTAACGCAGAGGGTAACTCAGTTCCTCCTATGTTCGTTTTTCCACGTAAGTTTTACAAGGAGCATTTTGTACGTGATGGGCCAGTAGGTTGTTGTGATACTGCTAACCCAAGTGGCTGGATAACAGGCCCGGACATTTTGTTTTTTATGAAGCATTTTGTAAAAAAAGTAAGGTGCTCAAAGAAATCACCGGTTTTAGTTCTGTTAGACAACCACAGTGTTCACCTATATATCGAAGTCCTTGACTATTGTACAGAGCACGGTATTACTCTCTTATCGTTCCCTCCCCATAAAACAAATAGACTTCAACCACTGGATGTTTCCGTTTTTGGTCCATTTAAGAAGTTTTTAAACGACGCCATGTGTGGATGGATGAAATCTCATCCTGGAAACACAGTCTCAATTTATGACATCCCAAGTATAGTGAAAACAGCATTACCTAAAGCTGTAACACCAACAAATGTTCAGGCAGGATTTCGTTCTACAGGAATATGGGAATTCAATAGAAACATTTTTAATGAAGAAGACTTTCTGTGTTCTTCGGTGACCGACCGACCTTTGAATAGGCCTATTGACATCGTAGATGGTAATGAGGAAGCCAGTGCTGGGCAGCTTAAAGAGTTTCAGCATCTCGATGAACCTGAACCGTCGTCATATTATGCTAACCAGCCAGGACCCTCCCATACCTATCAACCAGGACCATATCAACAAGGATCATCGCAGGCCAACCTACCAGGATCATTCCATGCCGAAGTTCTGCCTGTCAGCCCTATGGATATAAGACCTCTGCCAAAAGCTGATCCTCGAAAAAATAAAAAACGCAAGAGCTTAACATCTGCAATTTTGACTAGCACACCTGTCAAGGAGACAATTCGCAGTGAAGAGTTAAAGAGGAAGGAAACAATAAAGTGCAAAGAGGATAAAATAAAGAAAAAATTATTTGACTCAAAACAACTGTTGCCTAAGAAAAAAGCAGCGCCAAAGAAAGAGACCGCAACAAGAAAAAGAGAAGACAGCTCAGAAGAAGAGGAAGAAGATTACTTTTGCTTAGTTTGTATGGGACCATATAAAAAGTCTAGGTTAGGAGAAGACTGGGTGCAATGTATGGAATGCAAGAGGTGGGCTCATGTAAAGTGCACAAAAGATGATCTTTATTATGTTTGTATCAACTGCCACTCTTCAGAACTACAAGTAGAATCAGCACAAATTGACGATAGCGATTAAGTTTTTTATTTTACTTTAAATTCACTAGATGTTTTTCTACACATTTGTTTCTTACATAAACATTTATCAAACATTTATGTATCTATACTTAACTATAAAATAAATTTTTTATGGAAACTTTGTTATTATTCTCCAACTAAAGTTTATTATATTTAAAAATATTTACTGTCACAATCTGCCCCAAGTTCGTCACAACTTACCCCATATTGGGGCAAATTGTGACAATATGTGCATTTTGTAAAACTATTTACATACTGTAAGGTATTGCTTAAAAATTGCTGATGTTCCCAAATAATGATTCCCAATTAAAAATAGTACCTCATTAAAGTAATCTAACAGCCCTAAAAATTACGAAAAAAATGTTAAAAATTATTTTGTCCAAAGTGGCACAACTAGCCCCAGTCTACCCTACCTTTTTATAAAACTATTTAATACAAAAAACAACATCAAATATTTTTAAAATATTCGTTTTTTAAAAGAAATTAAAAGAAATGGTGTTTATTTACCTAGTTTGTTTAAAATCTTAAACTAATAATATCATACTTTTCTATTTTAATCTCAAGGTTTTTCAGTAGACAGAAATAATGGGAAAGTATTGATCTCACTTACTTGACTGATATTTTCGCATACAACCTGTTCAACTTCAACCTCCGATTCAGTTGTATTAGCATAAGGTATGAATAGACAACAAGAGCTGCACCCACAACCACGCTTTTTCTTAGCACTTTCTGTTTGTTGCACATTTATTTCGGGCATTTTACTTTCTTTTCTGCACTCGACGATATATTTCCACGATTGTTGGTTTCACACAATGATAAAAATAGCTGCTGTAAAACCTATTAACCTCGATTTCGTCTGGAACCTAATAATTGTTAGTAATTCGTATGACTAAATCATTGTTTATTTGTATTGGGCGGGACACTATTGTTTGAATTATTCATGAGAAAGTGATGCACTTTAGACAACGATTACATGAAGGTTAATTTCAATATACTTGTCAATTCCAACTAAAACATATTTTTTTCTGATTACCAACTAACTTTATTCTAATTTATTTCAAAACTCTACAAATATTTATACTGTGTAATTGGTATAAAGAGAGTGAAATTATTTGTGTCAGTAATGTTAAAATTTTACAGATCCGGATTTACTTATCTGTTTAAAGATAAACAAGGTCAATAAAAAATCAAGGTAAACAGTGTTATTGAACTGAAATAGATCTTTTACTGTTTACTTTTAAATTTTAAATATACAATAGTATATTACATAACGAGAGTTGTAAGAAGCTTATTACATGCGAGTAAAAAAGTTGCGCGCGAGCCGCGTAGCGGCGAGCGCAGTAATTTTACAAGCATGTAATAAGCTTACAACTCAAGTTGTGTACTATACTTTTTCTACCATTATTTTTGTTTATAAAAATAAAAATTAAATTATCACTATATTTACATTGACAGATTAATAATTTTTAACTTGTCAAAACAACGCCTGTTAATTCGTTTCCATGGTAACTCGACCAACTGACTTACAAGGCTTATGTGATATTACACATTTTTATAGAACTGAAGCGTAATTTTTTTTATTACGTGCTAGTCATTACGTGTCAGTATCTGTTATGATGCATTTACTTAGCATCCAAATAGTAGGTAATATACAATTTACTAGTAAGAGAGTAGAAAAATAAGTATAAAACATCAATTTTAGTGGTCAATATGTTGTAATATACTTACTCCTCAATCATGAACGTCATTTTTTATATATTTCCATTTCCTTAGTCTCCTCATTTTTGCACGTTATTATGACATACTCGTACAATGAAAAATTGGAATGATTATGCATCTAACCGGAATTATTTTTGTGTGCGGTTATTTCACTGCTGTTCCAAATCTTCAAAAATGTAGCTATCGCATTCTTGGCAGCAAATGTGACAAAAGGGAATGACAAAATGATAAAAGTCACTTATCGTATATATCATAAGAGAGAAAATTTTCAATCAATCGAGTGATTTTGTCAAAATTTCATAAGCGAAAATTGACAACAGGCAACAAACTTACACAACATTCAACAATTAATGCACCATATTAACGAAACATAATCTTTATATATTTGTTAATAATATTAAATCTACAATTATTGAAGTTATAGAAGTTTTTCCATTCTTTTCTACCAAAGCATGATTTTGTGTATTATTGACCTGTAACAGTTGGGAACTCGAAGGTCCAGCTTCATTTGTTGTCCTGAGATTTTCGGTCAACTTTGGGTGGTGACTGGTGGAATCCAGCTGCAGATATGGTTTTAGAGAGCTTGCATTTGAGTGATCCGTTAATTTAATTAACTCCTGTTCAGAAAAACCTTTCTTGAACAAGGCTGACACAGCTGAAGATCGATAAGAATGGTTTATTTTATGTCTTTTTGTGTCTATTCCAATTTTTTCTGCTGACATTTTTTCCCACTCAAATACGGTGTTGATTCCAAGTGGACAGATTTTGAATCAAGATACATGCTTCCAGTTGGGGTGAACGCTAAGAAAGAGTCTGTCTGATAAAATCTTTGATTCCATTTTTTCTATTATTTTCAAAAATAATCTAACTGGGCATAAGTTTTCGATTGATGAAGTTCTTAGCAGCCATTTGCTGATTACCAAACTTTTTGAACCGCCTTGATTTGTTATGGAAAAAATAAATAAATTCTCCCATAACATCAAATTTTTTTATCTGAAAAAAGTAAATCTTGCAGTTTACGGTGTCATTGCCTCTCCTCCTCCTCTATCCTTTTTCGTTCGTAAGGATGTGATGACGTTGTGGTATCTGAGAAATAGTTGCTATCCATTCTTCTCTCTCCTGGGCGCGGTGTGCTGTCTCAGACAGAGAGTAACTTTATTTGGTGTGAAAATCGGAGTGGCGATCTTCCTCGAGTTCTTTTACCATTATACGTCGTAAGTTGAACTTTTTAATGGTCCTAGTTTCTGAGGCATTATCGTTTCGGTACCGATAGGAAAGGTAAGCGTCCGTACTAGACGCAGTTTCGTGTTCCTGGTTATGTCCGTATCTTTCCACATTTTATTAACTTTGGCCGTTGCTGATCTGGCCATTGTAAGGCATCGACGTATCTCTTCTTCGCATCCACCATTGTTTGTGATAACAGAACCTAAGTGATTGAAACTGCTTACCACTTCAAACCCCGCTACGTTTCGTATTTCCGGCTGGTTATTTCTAATTCGATCGATTATCATTACCTTCGTCTTCTGTACATTAATTTTAAGTCCATATTCACGACTAGTGAGTGATAATAGTATCTAGTCCATGATGTATTCAAGGTCATTTGTTGATGATGATGATATCTGTTCATGATGATGATACGAAAGTGTCGTCAGCATAGCGGAGATTGCTGATTTTTCGGCCTCCGACTGATATTCCTCCTTGCCCTTCGTCGAATACAATGCGCATGCTGTGTTTGATATATATATATATATATATATATATATATATATATATATATATATATATAACACTGTTTTTGATGGGTTGGAGTCAATAAAAGGGGCTATTTGTTGACTATTTTTTACTCGAGCTTTCAATTTGTGATTACAATTTTTATCAAGAGCTTCTAAGAAATACAAAATATCTTACAAAGTTGAACTAGAAATAAAAAATTTTTGTTAACTCACCAAATAAAATTAGTTTTTTGTATAAAACTACTGCTTACATATTAAATACAAAAAATATTAATAATAAAATGTCTTATTCTAATAAATGATTCTCTGAAAAATTTTGATGAAGTTTCTTAAGAAAAAAAATTGAATTTGTAAACAAAAATAGAATAGTTACAACCAGCCTAAATGTCATAAATACTAACTTAAAAATTTTTATTTTTGACATATTGTCAAAAATAAAATTTTGTTTAAAAAATTCTTCTTTGTTTAGTAACAAAAAAGAAGAAGATTTATTCACCATTGATAGATGCCCGAAAAAATGTAACAAATACATGGAAAATTCAAAATGAAAATTTTGTTACATTTTTTCGGGCATCTATCAATGGTGAACAAATATTCTTCTTTTTTGTTACTAAACAAAGAAGAATTTTTTAAACAAAATTTTATTTTTGACAATATGTCAAAAATAAAAATTTTTAAGTTAGTATTTATGACATTTAGGCTGGTTGTAGCTATTCTATTTTTGTTTACAAATTCAATTTTTTTTCTTAAGAAACTTCATCAAAATTTTTCAGAGAAACATTTATTAGAATAAGACATTTTTTTATTAATATTTTTTGTATTTTATATGTAAGCAGTAGTTTTACATAAAAAACTAATTTTATTTGGTGAGTTAACAAAAAACTTTTTATTTCTAGTTCAACTTTGTAAGATATTTTGTATTTTTTAGAAGCTCTTGATAAAAATTGTAATCACAATTGAAAGCTCGAGTAAAAAATAGTCAACAAATAGCCCCTTTTATTGACTCCAACCCATCAAAAACAGTGTTATATTTTTTCCAAACGAGTCACAAACACTTCTTTTTTCTGACTCTTATATATATATATATATATATATATATATATATATATATATATATATATATATATATATATATATATATATATATATATTAAATAACGTAGGAGTTTTAGTTTAAAATTATCGGCGTATATGTTGTTGACTCTTACGTTTGCTGTGTTGTTGATATACAGTTGTTTCAGTAGGTACATTAGATTATCGGTTCGGGGGTACCCATTTCTCTCAGTATTCCCCACATTGTATGCCACTTTACATTATTAAACCCTTCCGTGTAGTCGACGAAGCACAAATATATTTCTAGATTAAATTTTGTAAATTTTTCTATAATTTGTCTGACATTGAGAATTTGTTCTCGTGTGCCTGTGCCTCTTCTAGGGACAAATCCACATTGTTCTTATGGGATCTGTGATAGAAGTATTGATTTTAATCTCTCGTTAATTATAGTTAGCAGAACCTTACCAAAGCTTATTATGGAAGGGAAGATAGAAGGAAAACGAGGCATCGGAAGAAAGAAATACTCATGGCTTAAAAACATAGGAGATTGAACAAATCTCGATGCCCATGCACTTTTTAGAGCCACACAATATCGAGAGCAGTATTCCAGAATTGTCGCCAACATCCACTTATTGGATAGGGCACCATAAGAAGAAGAAGCAGAACCTTACTCGCTTGGAAGATCAGGGCTATAGTGCGGTAGTTATTACAGTCAGTTGGTGAGCCTTTCTTATAAATGGGTATGAGAGTGATCATCTGGCCATTGTCCTGTGTTATTACACAGTTTGAACATTACTTCAATTTTATTTCAAATACTGATTTCATTACACAGTTTGAACATTACTTCAATTCCTATGTCTCCCATTTCTTTAAGTGCTTCCGCCGTAATTCCGTTTTCTCCTTATTGTCTCTCCAAGCAAGTTCAAATGAGCAAAGGTGAAAAAACTTTTTTGTGCTCCATGGGGGGTTTCTTCGTCGTAGCTTTGGATGATTTAATAGATCTTCGCTGGATAACGCTTTTGAACTGAGTTTTCTTTTTTCTTGAACACTTTTAAGCTGCCCATTTGAACACTTGCACATTTGAAAGATATATCTATGAAAGGGTCGATTTAAATATTTTTAAATATTTTTTATTAAGTAACCGATATTTTTTAAATATTTTCTCCGTAAAATATTTTTCTGCCACCATGTTTGCTGCAGTATTTCACATTGACTTTACAGACGACTCTTTATAGTCTTCGCCATTGCCGTTTTTCATGTTAAAAGCTAAATTCTCGAGAATTTTTGCTAGTTCCGTTATGGTAGTAGATCTTTCAATCGTAAAATTTCTCACCCGTAGGAACACCGAAAATTGGGTCCAAATAGAGCTTCTGGACCTCTGCGTATTTAATGGGACATTTTCCGAAACCAAATTTTGGATTTCTTCACCTGACTGGCATCCAAATCTTGATATTTGTCTAGATTCATTATATCTGTCCAAAATTGATTATGCCTTAATGACGTTTGTCATACTGACAATAATAGAATTATCAGACACCTTCGTGACAAATCTGTAAAAATTTTGTCATCACGGGCAGTGAGGAGTTTTGCCAGTAGGAAACGTGGCGTTACTTTGACGTTTTATCAGTTATAAACAGTCTAATAAAATAGTCTATAATAGTTTGAAGTATACAAATAAAAACGTAATTTTGTCAGAAACCATTTTATCGTGATGAAACAAATAAAATATACATGCTAAGTTATCAATATTGGGACACAGGCTATAATCAGGATATTCAGACGAAAGTATTCCTATTAGACCAAACATGCCTTAACAAAATTTGGCTGTGGAAAAAATATAGTGTGTTGAACATTTTTTTTGGTTTTTAAAAATAATGTCACTGTGTTGGGGAGAGTAGTACATAATGAGACAAAAAATATATTTGTATTTCTGACATAAGCATTTTTAAATTTGACTATAAACTGAGTTAACCAGTCATCAATATGATTATTTGCTCAATATAATCTGAAATATATATTCCCTCATGAGCCAAGACACAAAATCTATCAAAGTTTTATATTATGTCGCATATTACATCCACTATGTAAAGTATTTTCCACCTAAGAAGACCGGTTTGCAATTAAATGCTCGTAACTTTATTACTAGCGGACCAGATGAGTGGCGATATATTTTACAATACCTTTATGAATAATATATTACCGCTCTGTTGTTTCAATCAGCACTACTCAACAACTTATCGTTTATGTGTTGTAATATTTTATTGCAATAGTACGAGTACGGAATATTTATTTAAACAGTGAATTTACTACATGTAAATTTTTGTTAATTTCTTCTGACGTATCGTATAATGTAGATTTACCCAATAATCAAAGTTATGCCTTTACAAGAACATATTATTTGAAAAATAAGGAGTACCATGTGTCATAATAATCGTAATCTCCTTTATACGCCCTTTAAAAATTTGTTTAGTAATGTATTTCTTAAATCCACACAATCATTAAAAAATGATTCATGCTATTTAAAAATATCTTTCTGTTAACGACACTGTTATCGACAAAGTAGATCAAATTTAAACTTGTCATCATAATATACTTCTGTTTATCGTTAAAAATTATTTTATGGTTGTGGGTTGTACTTTTGTTATTTAATAATTTAGCAAAATACATAATCAGCAAAAATCTTATTTAAAACATATTTTTGACATATGTGACATATCAGTGACATATTTTTAAAAGTCGATTTACTTCAAAGGTGTGGAGAGCACAAAATTGAAAAGAAATTTGTTACTCACTGAAAATTTTTATAATAAACATGCATTCAAAACAACAGATGACGCTAGCATTCTTAGTTTATGTAAAGAATCGCTAAAACAAATAAAGGCAGAACAATTTAAAAATTGTATTAGACATACGGAAGACATAATCGTTCAGACTTTTCAAACCGAGCGAGTTATAGATGGGATATGGGCTCTAATTATTCGGATAGACAATTCAGATAGTGACGACTCTGATAGTGAAATATCCAGACAGTGAATAGAATAAATTATTTGCTAAAAACAAGTAACAAAAAACTGTTTCGGAAATTCAATTCGGACTTTGTGATGTGTTTTAGTTAAACGATAAAATACCTTCAGTCTAATTACTGGACTGTATACTCTCAGTAGGTTTGGTATTAATTACAGGACTACACGTGTTTAAACCTTTTGTTTTGCTGAAAACTCGGAAGTGATTTAGTGCCAATTTGCTTCAAGGTAATATTTAATACAGTGTCTGCAGAAAGTAAAGTATTGGATGAGTGTTTTCGTATAATTTTCACTCTAGGCAAAATAGAGACTTATAGAAACCTTGGTGAACATTTGATGCCGTCAAATAATTGCGAGTATTCCAAATATTCCGTCCCACTTCTTTTAACACGCTCTGTATATGCATACTATATTCATTTTATTTGCCGTTGATACAGTAAAAACCAATTAAAATTTGTATTTAATACTTTAAAAATTAAAGTTTATTACTTTAAAAACAATTCAATATTTTTACTTTTCAAGCGATCGAAATTAAATATTAACGCCCCACTGTTTGAGACCCACTGATCATATCTTAATTGCATTATGGCCGTCATAGGATAAAAGGACTTTATCAAGAAAACTGTTATTAGATAGAATAACATTTTTAATATAAATGGCTTGATAGGAAATGATATTTAAAAATAGCCGACAACTTCAAACAAAATGTTTGGCATATACGTTCTATTATATACAAATATCATAAACAAACTAATTATCCTACTAATGTCCTAATAAGCTAATAATAAATAAAATTATCATATATTAAATATCTTACATTTTATAATATTCTTGTAATTTTATTAAACGTTAAACTGCTGAACAATTTAATTGTTCTCTTAGATTTTCTAAAAATGTAATTTTGTTGTGTACGCTGCTTTTATTGATTATTTTGACTAATGAATGACTTCGCATCAACTAAGTTTCCATCATATAAATAGCTTAAAGAAAAATCAATAAGCTGAAAAAATATTTTATATCAATCATTCTCACAAAAGACAACAATTTTTAGTTTTGCTCTTTTAGATTTGACAGCAAACGCAATGGATATGGACTAAAGCTCGATGAGCGAATAAATACGTTCTTCAAACAATCAGCAAGACGTTTATCTACTTGGGCCTCTACGCAAGATCAACCAGGAAACATAATAAGAAATCAAACTGATTACACAATGGTGAACAAGAGATTTCGTAATGAATGCCTATCAGTTAAAAGTTACCCCGGTGCTGCGTATCGTCAGATCATATTCCTGTTGTTTGTAAATTTAGGTTTAGATTTAAAAAGGTTACAAAAAAATAGTAATAAAAAATGTGATATGAGAAGACTAAAAGATAAGGAAACAAAGGAGACAGTCGCATGAATTCTTTCAGAAAAGCTAAGTAACATGTAGCAAACATATGATCCAGAAGAGTCACTCCAGAATATATGTGAAACCTTTAACAAGTTCAGAGAACATCTAATGGAAAAAAATAAAGAGAAGAGGAAAATGTGGATTAATGATAATATACTGCAACTCATGGAAGAAAAAACAAAATCAAAGAATAACAAAAGAATGTACAAAAATATTCAGAAACAAATAAGAACAGAAATACAAAATGCCAAAGAAAGTTGGTTAAAAACACAGTGTGAACAGATAGAGTCGTTGGAACAAAAACACGATACATTTAATACGCATAAAAAGGAAAAACAAGCAGCTGGTCTTCAAAAATCCTACACAGCTAGCAAACTGTAAGATCAACAGGGGAACATCATCACAGATAAAAATCAAGAAATATGCATATGGATACCAAGTACACTTCCCGTCATATAAAACTGGTACACTTTTTTTTCCCAATGTAAACCTGTGTTAAGAAATCAATTCGTTGTTGCCGTTACAGATAACGGAATTGCACCAAATCTAAATTAAAAAATAACGTCCAAAAATGTATAAAATTTTTAGATATGTATTATTTATATCATTAACAACAAAAAATCGTATATAAGAAATTAAATAAGCAGAGATAGGATTGAGTTATTATCCAAAATGTTTGAAGGATCTTTAAACCTAGGATATTGACAAAGGGAACATTGGAATGCATCTACTGTAATTTTATACTTTAATTACCTACCAAACTCGAACTGCATTCAGCATCAATAAGTTTTGTAACAGGCAAACTAGCAAGATTAATTTATTATTTATTACAAGAACGATAAAAAATGTAAAAAACTAACATTATACTTTATCCTACGTATTATAAACTATAAAATATTCGGGGCGAAAAAACGCTTTTCAAAACGTAACAGTTACAATCCAATATCTCACTCTAATGTTTTATTATAACAATTTGAAGTTTGTCTTGATTGATTATCTGTCATTATTTTTGAATTGAAATATTTTCATAAATTGTTATAAAACACAAATCAATGTATGGGTACTTAATTGCGATGATGGAAAATTACAAAATTAATATGAGAATTTTTTAGAATGCATGTTTAAACAAATTTAATGTGACTAAGTGATCAAGAATGCTCGATAATGTTTTAGTTTTTAGTATACTCTAAACTGGCGGTCTGTCACACAGTCCTGCTTTTAGCTGGATTGATATAATATTTTCGTTGAACTGGCAACTGTGCGCTAGAAATTAGAATGACACATATGACAAGATCAACGTACACAACTTAAAAAACACGATTTTTGATTATAAGAGTTGTACCAGTTTTTTATGACGGGAACGGTACATACAAGAACTCTTTGATGATAATAGGTCCGAACAACCTCCGTCCTACATATGTAACGACTACTTACCAATCATATAAGTTGAAGTGAAAAAAGCAATATCACAACTAAAATATGGCAAAGCTACTGGACCTTCATATGCTAAACTCATAAAGCTATTTAACACCGACTAACAAAAATATTCAATGATATATACTTAAACGGAGTAATACCAAGATCATAGCTGAAGTCAACGTTTATTGCTCTGCCAAAGTAAACAAAATCCGTATCCTGCAATGATTTCCGGACCATCAACTTAATGAGCCACATTTTAAAGTGTCTAAAAATCATACATCAAAGGATATAGAGACTATGCGTATAAAAATCAGCCATACACAGTTTGGTTTTCGGAACGCAGTGGGTACGAGAGAGGCTCTCTTTTGTATACAAGTGCTATTTCATCAATGTAGAGATGTGAATTGCGATATTTATGATCCAATGAATGATATGAATCCAATTTGTAGTCACTCTTTTTATGGCATCTGTCCATCTCGTTGGGGGTCGACCTCTATTTCTGTTAGCTTGTATTCGGGGTCGCCATTCCAAAATTCTTTTTGTCCACCGGTCATCAACTGATCTTGCTACATGACCTACCCAGTTCCTCTTTAGTGTTGTTATCCTTTCAATAACGTCTGCTACTCCTGATCTTTTGCGTATAGTAGCATTGGGTATTCTATCACGTAGAAAAATCCCTAACACTATTCTCTTCATTGCCCTTTCCGCAACTTGTAGTTTACTCACTGTTGTTCTCGTGAGTGTTAGGGTTTCTGCGCCTTATGTCATCACTAGCAATATTTGTACTTCATCGATAACCATAAAGCGTCCGATACCGTAAAATACGACAAGCTGATGGAGATATTATCAAAAACACCTTTGATCTAAGAATTTTTAGCAATCTTTACTAGAATCAAACATCGTCTATCCGTACAGAGGCAGGAGAATCCAATAATGTCAAAATCAAACGTAGGGTCCGACAGGGATGTATAACCCTTGTTGTTTAACACATACTCTGAGGAAATTGTTCAAGAAGCACTAGAGGATGTTGAAGCCAAAATTCGAATTAACGGAGAATGTATTAATAACGTCAGATACGCGGATGATATAGTGGTATTCTCTGACAGTTATGCAGCCGTCCAGGAGCTAATGAATAGAATCACAGAAGTGAGTCAGAGATATGGACTTTCACTGAACATTATGAGAACAAAATGTATGCTGATCTCTAAGAAGAAACAGCAAATTGAAAAGAATGAGTGTGAATGATCAACCAATAGAAAGAGTAACAACATACACCTACTTTGGTACGAGCGTCAATAAAAATTCCATTACATAGGACTATTCCCTAGAAATAAAATCTAGGATAGAGAAAGCAAGATCTGCATTTCAAAAAATGGCTAAGCTATTTAAATGTCATGATTTATCAGTACCCATAAAAATCAGGTTACTTCGATGTTATATCTTTCCTATACTGTTGTACGAAGAGTAGTGGACTCTCACAGACGCTACCTACAAAAAAATTGAGGCCTTCAAAATGTGGCTTTATCGTCGAATCCTGAAGATATCCTACACCGATCACGTAACTAACCAGGAAGTTTTATTAAGAATGCAAAAAGCAATAGAGTTGTTAACCACAATAGAAACAGCCCCTCGATCCCATCATGAGGAACAGCAAAAGATATGGGTTGCTGCAATTAATTCTACAAGGAAAAGTAGACGGAAAACGAGGACCAGGAAGTCGAAGGATTTCCAGGCTGAAAAATCTACGTACGTGGTTCAACACAACAACCACAAATCTTTTCAGAGCAGCAGTTTGTGAAGATAACGTGGTTGAGTTACATGCTGCTTCCTGTACCTACATACTTACATACATTATCGGTCCTCTTCTACCGCTAGACGTCAAGGTGATTCTAGCTTTGATGATTATTCTTCATTGTTTTCTGTTTCTCACCATTTGTGTTGATTTTTGCTAAAATTTGCCCTTATTTTATAATACCTTTGCTACGCCGCTGTTCCACTCTTTTATCGGTCTATTGTTCTTCTCTATTGGTTTAGCTTCCCACACTTCCCTTCCCTTTTACTATTTATTTGTGATATATCCAAACCATTTTAATGTTTCTGTTAGAAGTATGTTACTTATTTCTTCATTTTTGAGTCTATCTATGCTTATTGCCCCTATTGTTCTTCGGAGGTATTTCATATCTGCTGCTTGTATCATACCATGGTTTCTTTTGTTTATGTTCCGCAAGTCAGCGTTTACCCATATACTGACATCTTCGTTTTCCTCGATATTTCTTTTTTGTTGAGGAATCTTCTATTTAGAGCCTGGAATAGTTTTCCTGTACTCTCTAGCCCATTGTTGAGATCGTCCTCGATTCATCCTGTTATTTATTACAGTTTCCAGGTATTTGTAAAGTTTTTTTGCTTTATTTTGTGGTGAACTATCTTCTTCTTCTAGTATCGCCTTTACTAATGAAGGTTGACTATAACCATTGCAAATTCGTCTCTATCTTCTGCTTTTCTGAAGAGCGTCTGTGTGTTTAACCCGGTCCAGTCGCGAATGTTTTTCAGCCAGGATATTTGTCGTCTACCAGTACCCCTTTTTTGGATTATACCCTGCATAATCAGCTGCAACAACTCGTACTTATCATTTCTAAGTATGTCCCCCAAATATGCTGTTTTTCGCCTTTTAATGGTGGTCAAAAGTTCTCTGTCTCTTCCCATTATGTCCAACACCATTTCGTTCGTAATATGATCAGTCTATGGTATCTCCAAAATTCTCCTAAAAAGCAACATCGTTTTCTTATTAAGTCAACATTAACAGTACAGGCTTCAACACCATAAAGAAGAATAGAGTGGATATAACATTTTACTATCCGATATCAGATTTGCAGATTAAGTCTTTGGTTACTCAGAAATTTTCTCATCTTTAAAAAGGCTGGTCTTGATTGCTCTATTCTTGTTTCGGATTCAGATCTTCCGTAATCCAGACCATTAAGTATTTCATTTTGTCCACTTATCAATATCACTGCTCAATAACTTCATTTTTTATCTGGATCCTTGTAATGACTTTGCCCCTCTTACTGATAACCATGGTTTTTGTTTTCTTTATATTTATTGTTAAACCAAATTGTAACCCAGTATCACAAATTGTGTTTAGTAACGTCTGCAGGTCTGTCTCACTTTCAGCAATAATGACTGTATCGTCAGCATAACGGATGGTATTTATATTTTCACCATTTATCTTGATCCTTTTTGTACAGTTTTCAAGTGCTTGCGTAAATAACTCTTCGGAATATATATTAAATAGTAATGTTGAAAGTACAAAGCCCTGTTTCACTCCTCTACCTAACTGTTGCGCATCCGTGTTATTTCCATCTAATGTTACCACAGCCTGTTGGTTCCAATAGAGATTACTCACTATGTTAATGTCAATGTCTGATCTATCACTACTTCGATTTGTTTATCCGTGTCTCTTTTCCTTGTTATTTTCATTATCTGTGTCTTCCGTGTATTTTTGGCTTCCGAGTTCCATTTTTCTAAATTGTGCTTCAGTTTTCCTGCTGTTTCGGCGAATTCGGAGTACTATGTCATCTGCAAATACGCATATCTCTGGATTTTTCATTTACATTCTATTCCATCACGCAGTATTTTTAAAGGTTTTCTTACATTCTTTCACTATACCATTTATTATATTTATAAATAATACTGGGCTTAAACTCGCTCCTTATTGAATTGATTATTTTTATATGTATACTTTTAAGTTACTTCTAGCAGGTCTTCGCTTACTTATTTCTTTTTCAGGTTCTCCCACAAAGTTTTCCTTTCGATTAAATCAAATGATTTTTTCATGCTTATAAAGCTTACGTATACTTCTTTGTTTTTCTTTAAGACTTTCTCTATTAGCTGTTGCATAGTTCTGTGTGTTGTGTTTTTCTGAATCCGCTTTGTACGTCCTCTAGTTTATGTTATATTTCTATTCTGATTTTTCTATTACTATTTAGTATAGTTCTGCTGCTACACATAGCAGGGACATGCCTCTATAGTTCTGACAGTTTCTTGTGTTTCCCTTTTTGGGTACTGGTACAATTATTGTATTTGACCATTCACTCAGCAGTATTTTATTCTTCCATATTAGATTTAGGATGTATAATAATATTTTCTTGGTTGTTTCTACTAAATATTTCGACATTTTTGGACTAACTTCATTGCTCCCAAGAGCTTTTCCAGTCTTTATCGTTCCTGTTGCTTCCTTTAGTTCTTCTTACTATATAGCTTCTGTTTCCTTCATGTTTTTTTTTCTGATCCTTAATCCAAAATAGTCGCAAATTCGTGAAATGTATCAGATTGTGTTATGCCTTTATAGAAATAAATGGTTTCCAAGTGTTTTTTTTGTGCATACACAAATAGGGCATGGAAAATTAAATAAAAAAAAAACAAATATTATATGTTCTTTTTAATTTTATAAAAGTCTGTATAATGAAATACTAATATATCAATTTCTAAGGCATCTACCAGGTCACAGATATTTAACATAAAATTCAGATGAATTAATAATAACACAACAAAGATATTAAAACACATGGGAATGCAAATCATTAAAATGTCTCATATATTACTTCAACTATACCTATATTTATAATGTTGATTTGGTGTTGCTTCCTAAGAATATTAAACTTACAATTAATAATAATAATACTTCTTAAATACATAAAATGACAAAAAAAGTAGCGAAACAATAAACGAAGTAGTTTGGTTTAACAAAGTTGTCTCAAAATTAACTTAAGATCATTTGCTTGCTTTTAGCTAATATGCAAAATACGCGAAAATTAGAAATATGCAAAATTTTCAATCCTCGTATGGCAAAGATTCCGCAAATTTAAGTATATTAGCTGGTTAGTAACACTTATTGAAGAATCGCATACAGAGCATACAAAGAAGCAACTTAATAAATTAAAATCTACAAAGAATTGGCAAAAGTGGCAATAAAGAATCATAAAAGTACTATAATTTAAAAAAGGCTACAAATTAATTACTATTAAACTGGGAATAAGCCACAATTAAAGATAAAAATACGTTTATGATAAAAATACGTTTATTGACGTTTCAATTTCCACTTCGGAAATCGTTCTCAAAATACAAACAGTAAATTTACTGTTTGTATTTTGAGAACGATTTCCGAAGTGGAAATTGAAACGTCAATAAACGTATGTTTATCTTTAATTGTGGCTTATTCCCAGTTTAATAGTAATTAATTTACAATGCCACAAGAAAATAGCTTCAGAACAATATTAAGGCTACAAATATTTCAATCAAATATAAAAATAGTTACAAATTTAATTTGCAACATATCTCCTCTTTATACCTAAAACTGTATACCTACAGAGAATCAGGAATGTCGATACGTGCGTTCAATAAGGAGGAAGCCATAGAAAAACACAATTGCAAACTGTAAATGGACATAGATAAGTCAAACTTTTGCAAACAAAACAACAACAGCCCGAAAAAATCTTAAATTTCACCTTGTCAACAATAAGAATAATGAAAAGATCTTAAAACAGATAAAGAAATAGTACACAAGTTCCAATGTATCACAAAGCTTGCATATAAGACACCTTATACACTTAAAAAAAACAACTGATCTGTCATCTGTCAGTATAAGAAGGTATATAAAAGGGAGCAACAATACGAGGTTGATTTGACACCAATCTAACCTTAGATAGAACAACTGCTCTGTTTTGACATCTGTCATTCAGCGCATGACGTCTGTCAATATTACACACAAAAGCAACAATTACAATAATTTTGTTTTAACCATGGTCAAAAGCTTTTTGCGTTTTTAGAAAATAGAAGAATTCGAATATCGTTCAGTAGAACATTCCCTAGACAGGAGAAAGCAACCACGAAGGCAAAACTGAACTAAATTCTGTTTACAGCGAAACTGCACTGTAATTAGGTTATAGTGAAATTTGGGAAAGAATTTATTCGTGGCCGTAAGAGTATGTTTAACGATGAGCGTCCTCAGAAATCGTCACCATGCCGAATATCATTATGGAATATCTATGATATGATCACAGGAGATCGTAAAATCAAACTCAAACAATCTAAATTACGTGACTTGCTTTGAAAACGTCCGTAATTCTCAGAAACTAAACATTTCTACTGAAAAAAGGTTATCGAACTAGATCAGTGAGTTGACAGAAAACTTTCATGAAAAACCGCAAATAAATCCGCATTTTGTAACTGTCATGGCGGACTAAAAATCAGGAAAATTTTTTAAATAATTTTTGGGAAATTTAATAAATATTCCGCATTTTTTTATGAAAATATGTACAAATATTGTATGTTTTCAAGTTTTATACAAACTCGCCAAACACAGACAAGCGTGATGTAATCGCAGTATCTTTTAGCAATGGTAAAATCAGAAAGATTTTCTCGCCGATATCTGATCTAACATGGGATCCTTTTTATACATACCGGAGCCTCATAAAACTGTCAAACAGTGAAGAAAACACAGCTACAATTCAGTATCGGCCATTACCACACTGTTGAATGCGAGAGTTTTTATTTAAATTGATTCATCCTATTTCCTTTGTTGAAAAAGGGTATAAAAATAACTGGCATCTAATGTGCAACTCTATTAAACAATTTCGAAGAAGATTTGCGAAAAATATGCACCGCTTGTCTTGCACAGAACTCCTCATATATCAAGACGATGTGCCCACTCACAGGCGGCACATGAATAAACAGATAAAATTAAACCAGATACAATTGTTTCACCACCCACCACATTCGCCAGATTTTCCTCGGAGCTCGGAAGATAATTTTAAGGAGCTCGGGAAAATTAAGTTTCGGAAGAGATACTAATGTTGGAAAAGAAGTTATAAGCGTATTAAACGAATCGAAGGATATGTTGAAAAACATATACATTAGACATAATCATATACTTTATTTTCGGGATGTAAAAAGCAGATCATAAAACCAAATAAAATGACTTAAGACAGCTTGAAAACTCTTCATATACCTTTGATCGCAACATTGTCAAAATAATGGTGAAATTTCTGCAATACACTTTTTTAACTTTTACATAACTAGAAACAAGCACATAAACCTTTAATAATTTTAGAGACTACGTACGTCAACATGTTTGTCATATATTTTCTAATTATACGTGCGATTACAAAGAAAGTATATAAACAATGATAATATCATCATTTTGATAGCTACCCAGTCAAGGAACAATACCTCTTGTCTATTTCGACAAAACATTTTTAAGATTATCAGTTTCTTTTGTAAACACACATTATAATTTTACAGTTCTGGTAAAAATTCAATTTACCTTACCTTGTAATGTCTTGTAGTCATAAAATAAAACTGGTTTGGAAAAAAAGTTTGAAAATTTTGTAAAAATGTACCAGAGTAAGCAAAATATACAAAAATATGTATTATGTAACTGTATAAACGTTGTAATAAGAAGTTTCTCAAGATAAAGGATTTATAGGAGCCCTTATGCAACTGTTTAGGTTTATACTGATAAACTCTTCAAGTATATCACGGTTCGTTAAATTTATGGATACACCAACCAGTAAATTATCAAAATTAAAGACGCAGAAGTTTTAGCGAATATGAGATCACCTGTTGTACATGCTAAGACATATACATATGTAAGACAGATACAAATTAAACAAAAGGTAATTAAACATAGAGCTGGTTTCGTAAATAGGCGTATAACGCCAATTATACATAGACAATGATTTCAACCAAAACTTTTAAAATTTATATAAAGGATAAAAAAGTCAAAAAAAAGACTTGAAATTTTATAAATAGACTGGCTTAAAAATGCTGACTTACCTTAATCTAAAAAATATTCAAAGCTCGCCTTTGCATTCTCTAGAAAATAACAGCAAATAATCAAAAATTTCTTTTATACATATATTGATTCATTTAACGTAAAAATCGTTAGAGCTAAATTTTCATTCGTCTAAAGAAGCTGATGTTTCAGCGAAACACAGACTATTAGCCATAGGATTTATACATTACATTTCTTTGTCTATTTATATCATCTGCGCAGCCATGTCTCTCATAAATCTTTTAACAGATCTTTTTTGGCTTTGTTTGGGCGTTACTATCTCGACCTTATCATACGTTTGAAGCTCCGAAGTATATAATCATACCAATTTATCTGCAGTCAGATACTGAACGTAAGCGAATTTGTGACAACAAATTCAATGGGTACCTCTTAGAGGTACCCATTGAATTTTTTTACAATCAATATAACTTATGTTGATTTGTTGTAGTTAATTTATATGCATCACTTCACTTAGGATGGGACAAGAAAGTAATGTTTCTTTCAAAATGCCAGCGATACTAGTTACAATTAATATATCCATATAAAATGCACGTCCAGAGATAATACACCGACATGTCCTGCCTACGCGTCTCCGTCAGGTCTTCTTTGGTCTTTCTGTCTTACTTATCCCAGGAACCTGCAGACCAGTAATTATTCATATTGGGTCATTAACTTCTCGACTTTGAACATTACCAAACAATCTTAACCTATGCTCTTTTATTTTAATATTAATTGGTGCCACCCCTACGCTTCCCCTAATATACTCACTCTTAATTGTATCCTTTTTTTCACTCCACTCCACTCTCACCACTTTTTACACTCCACTCATCCATCTAAACATTCTCAATTCCGCCACATGCATTCCTTGATCCTTTTTCTTTTTAACTAACTAACATTTAGTTCCGTACATTATGGCTGGTCTAATGACTTTTTTTATAGAATTTACCCTTCAGCTTCATCGGAATTTTTGTCACACAACACACCAATCTCCACTTCATCCATTCAACCCCAACTCTACAGCATGCATGCACTCTGTAATATCCAAAGATATCATTTTATTTGTAGTAACTCCGTCTTTAAAAGAACGTTTTCAAATACTCTGTTTTTGTCTTACTAAATTTTAAACATTTTTACTCAAGAGGTTGTGTCCACTGTTCCAGTTTTTGTTCTAATTGCTTTCACTATTTCCTGTTAACACTACATGATAAGCATACATTAAGCACCAGGAAATGTTATCTAGTAGTTTCGCTGTCATCAGATCAAACACTAATGAGAACATGTAAGGACTAAGCACCTGCAAGCCGTTTTTCACATAAAATTTAAAAATACTCTTCCACACCTGTCCTAACACTAGTTTTTACTCTCTTACATAATATGTCTCTCACAATCTTTAGATATTCACCGGTAACTCCTTTCTTATTAAAAGCCACCACAGAATCTGCCGAGGAACTTTATCATATGCTTTCTCCAGAGCAATGAATACCATATGAGCGTTTTGTTTCTTTATTCCTGTATTTTTCCATCAACTGTCTGCTAATGAAAATTGCATCTGTTGTTGATCTGCCTTGCATAAAACCTTTTTTTCAACATATACTTCATCTAATTTACTTACCGTTGCACGTCATCCGCGTCATAGTCCGTGAGGTCACATGATACCAACACGAAATATTTAGGCGGTAGGTGTGTTCTTTTTAGAATCACTTTGCCGAGTAGACTGGCATTATAGCTACTAGACATATTTTATTATATACGCGTAGAAATAATATTTGAAGTTTTCTATTAATGTTAACTTAAAGCAATACACAATAATATGTTTCATTTAATTTGTATAAATGCATTATAAAGCGTTTTTATGAAGAACATTTGTTTGGAACACACTGTAAATAAAATCGAACGATATTTCGGCATAAATTGGTAACACTTGACAGTTGCGGTGTTGACACTTTTTGTACTTTATTATTTTGAATTTTAAAGTTTATACCTCTTGTTTTATATTTTTACCGATTTAATAAAATCTGTTCTTTTTAGAACAAAATTAGTGTGTTTTATTTAAAAAATGTCACGTAAGAATTTAAATAGTCGTTGTAAAGAAATGGTAAAACTTTTGCAATAATTATGTGACCTATTTGATTAAAAATGGAGTTAGGATTTTTTTATACTTTGGCAACTTTGTCAACTTCGATATCTGTCAATGATAATGACGTACAACGGTAAGTAAATTAGATGAAGCATATGTAAGTCAAATTAGAATATTATAAAAGCGGATGATTCTAAATCTGAAAGGCTGTTAGAATACAACGTATCGAAAAGACTTAAAGCACGAGTTTATGATCAACGACAATGCACTCAGCAACGAATGATTTTTTTATTCTTTAGATCTTGTCTTTTTCTCCAATCTACAGTGGCAGAACAAAACCCATAAACAATCTGTACAAAACCGAAATCATGATGAGTATAATAATCAGAGAGGAGAGAAGGCTACTTTTCTATCACGAATAAAACTTTTCATTGCTTAGCAGAATGCGCCAATATAGAGACGCGTGGGTACAGCAACCTTCACTCTCCGAACGAAGACGACATGGTTCACGAGAGGAACGATCAGCTATAAAAGAAGTGTTACAGAATATAACGGTTTCAACGAGTAGATTTTGCCTCTTATATTAAGTACTTCAAATACTGTGTTCAATAATCATCTACCTTCTGTATATGCTATATACACAGATCGCCCAAACAAAAACCCTCTCCATAATTGATAATTCTGAGTTTGAACAATGTCATTAAAAATTTCCGACGTTCAAAGGGATGTTAGCATGATTCCCAGAAAAATATTAATAGATCTCTTCCTCTTATATGGATCTAGAGAACAAGCGTCGAGTTTCGAGAAGATGTATGACATTAACAAACATATTGGTTGGAAATAAAAGCATTGGTCAAAACGAACTCATATTATAGTTTATTACAACAATATTTTTGTAATCGTGCGTACTCTGATATTATAACAAATTGTTGAAAAGGGCAACTCATGTAATTACGTCCCTGTACAACTACGACAGCGAGTACATAGAAAAACTGAACTGCAATGAGTTAACATTTACAACAATTCCTCGTTATTAAGACATATTTACAGAAAATACAGTTCATGAAGATTGTTTAAAAACTAAGGAACAAAAAAGTAGTGGAAAAAATTTACATAAATAATTAGCAAAAACGATCATTGCACTCATTAATTTAACTCACTGGTTACAATTTTCCCCATTTTTTTTTATTTATAAAATTCGGTGTTTGTTAATTGGTGTTTCGAATCATAAGACACTTGATCTTAATTTCTAAGTTCTAATTGTAGAAGCCCTCATAAGATTCACAAATGGACAACGGCTGTTAAAAGTCTTTTCGTATATCAATTTCGGGAAGATCGTGAACACGATAAAACAAGTTATAAAAAAATGTAGTTGCTACATTTATGAATAATCTATAGCATGATCTGTTAGATCTCTTGTCGGTATTTTACGAGCCATGATCACGATACTTTGTTTTTCAAGGAAAATACATACCCAAAATTTATGAATGTATAAAGGACCAAAAGGAAGAAATAAAGAAATATTCAAAACTAAGGAAAATAAAAATAAACTCTAAAATAAACTAATTTGCGTTTAATAATTAAAAGGGAACATATAAAAAACAAAGTATCCTGACGTCATAGTGGTCACTTTTCCGATGTTTTTTAAAAAAAATAAGATATAATCTTATACTCTAGTCTAGTGGATGTAAAATATATTGTTTTTTAAACATGGTTTAAATAAACATAAAAACTGGTTATATTAAAAGCACTCGCCAACGAACACTAAAAAGGTCAATAGTCGAAGATCTCCCATTGTTCTTAGTTGCTTCAAAACCACTTATAATACGCAAGAAGTAAGAAATAAAGTAATATAAAAAAATGACCATTCAGGAAAAAGACATTTCAGCTCCTTTTTACTTAGCAAAAACACTCACCATATAGGACATTGCTAAGGGCAGTTATCAGGGCAATGAATCTGTGAACAATACAAAATCGACAAGACACAAGAAAAAACAGACAAAATTAAAGAATATATCCAACACTAAAAGTATTATGAAATAAAAGAAGAAGAAAACAAAATAGACGGTCTGTATCTTGTACAAAATATCTGTATACTTTTTTCTTATAAACCATTAAACTTTTCAAATGTACATTTTGCTATTTTTCTCGGAACTTCTCCTTTTATAATTTTCCCCCACACAACTTTCAATGCTGAATCAGAATCTGACATTACTTTTTCTATGTCTCTTGCACTTTTGGCTACACTAATCCACAATACAAAGTGCGATCAGCAAGTTGGCGACCCCCATTTTCACTTAATATGAGGTCTGGCTAGTAAACAACGAGACTGCGCGCAGGAGGCATCCTAGAGGGGAAGAGTGGGAAGCGAATGCAGCATTGGATAGCTAGAAGTGTCTACTCTTCCAGTACGAAAAAGTTTTCGTTGCCGTAATAGAATTTTTTCTGTAGAGATTAAAAAAGAATGTGTTTTTTTGTCCTGCCGATGACAATGTGTGACGAAAAACATGAGCAACGGATTAATGTAAAATGTATCATTAAATTAAAAAAAAAACTCCGACTGGGTGCTATAATTTGTTGAAAGAGGCCTATAGTGAGAATTCTCTATCTCGTGCGCGTGTTTTCGAATGGTATAAACGGTTTTCTGAAGGCCTAGAGAGCCCGAAGATGACCAACGTCCAGGTCGACCTGCCTCTGTTTCAACTCCGCAAACAGTGACCAAAATAAAAGAAATTGTGCGCGGAGATCGTCGTATGAGCATTCGGATGATTGCTGAGACTGTAAACGCCGATAAAGTAACTGTCAGAAAAATTTTACACGACAAATTGAACATAAAGAAAGTCTGTGCGAAGTTGGTCCCAAATCTGCTCAGATTTTCATGAGAGGTTACATGAAGAATTAATGGAAAACCCCATCACTTGCGATGAAACCTTGATATTCAAATACGATGTTGAAACTAAGCGACAATTCAAGCACTGGAAAACTCCTGCATCGCCAAGAAAGAAAAAAGCAAGGGTGTCGAAATCAAAATTTAAAGCCATGCTAATCGTTTTTTCGAATGGGTTCCAGAGGGTCAAACTGTAAAACAAACTTACTATTTGAAAGTTTTGGCAACGCTGTGAGAGCGAATTCGTAAGAAACGGTCGGAAAAACAGACCGTGGATCTTGCACCAGGACAAAGCACCTGCCCATAACGTGCTGTATGTGAAGCATTATTTAGCCGCTAGAGGCATTCTAGTGCTCGAACACCCGCCGTACTCGCCTGACTTAGCACCCTGTGACTGTTTCCTATTTCCGAAGATCAAGTCTGCCTTAAAAGAAATCCGGTTCGAGTCGATGGAAGAGGTAAACGCGAAAAACGGCATAGCTCCAAAAAGCTCTAACAAAAGAATATCTCCAACATTGCTTTGACCAATGGAAAAAACGAATGGAACGGTGTGTGGCGAAGGAAGGGGAATATATTGAAAGAGGGCATTAGATTTTAGAATAATGTTTAAAATAAAACTCTTTTTCATAAGTCAGACCTCGTATACTTTCACAGAGTGTCCATGATACGGACGAGGAAATTTACTCCTGCTTTATAGACTATCGTAAAGCTTGATTGCATCCAAGACTAGAAACTAGTAAAAATATTCAACGGGTATCGATGAGGGTCATCATTACAGAACTGTTTTGGTATCAGATAGCTTAAGTAAGGATGGAGAGCAACATGTCGGAGAAGATAGCTATAAGAAAAGGCGTACGACAAGGATGTATATTTTCCTCACTTTTCTTTAATCTGTACTCGGAAAATATCTTTGCAGATACTCTTAAAGGTAATAGCGCAGAAATCATAATCAACGTCGGAACAATTCATTATATAAGTTATGCCGATGATGTAGTCAATCTTGTTACCAACCTGCCGGAACTACAAGAACTTGTAGAATGTAGCGAACGTTATGACCTATATATGAATCACCAAAACGAAACTTATGTTTTTCCCCAAATTAAAAACACAAGCTGTACTCAGAATGCATAACAGAATCGTTGAACATCTATCAGATATCACATTGTCATCCATCTAATATCTGGTTGCACTAATGAAGAGTAGTTAGGATTCGACGAAAGAAACCCTATCAAGAACTGAATTAGGCTAGGAAACCGTCTGTCAAGACAAACCATTTCTAGAGGAAAAAATAATGCAAATTCTCTGTTTCGATTATTGGTAGCTTGTCCACAAGATGATACTAAAAACAATGACAAGAAATTATCAGCTAACAATTTCATAAATCGTTTGAATGAGGCCGGCAATCTAGACAAAACCATCCAAAGTATAAAACGATTGAGTCACAATATGCTGGCCCTAGACGAGGTGCAAAGAAAAATCTGGACCCTTTTATATAACCCATTATTCCAGTGACTATACCCTATTCTGTATAAAATTAAAAAAAAAATACTAATTCTCTTCGGAAAAGTGCCACTACTGATAATTTGAATAGCTTAACTACTGTATACTTCAAATCAATTAACTACTTATATTATTCAGATATACTAACATCTGAACACTGTGGTAACTAGTGAAAATTACGTTATTTAAGGAGAGTCCTATACTGAACAATGTAAGCAACGTATTTTTATAAACATTACGTCATTATAACTTAACAGATTATCAATCATTTAGAATAAATAAAACAATTTTGTACTATAACATACACTATTATACATGAAGAAATTTAAAAATTCGTATATAAACGGTTAATAAAAATTATACATATATACATCAAACAGTTTGTGATTGTTTTATTTAATAAATACGATAAAAAAACCACTCTTCACCTAAAACTTTCCGAAAACAAGTTTTTCATAAAATTACTATGATAATACTTAAGATGAGCTCTCGTCCGTCAGAGCTCGGTTAACAATAACGAAAGTACAAGCTGAATATAGCCGCAAGTGTCAACCATGGAACAAAATATTTCGGTTTGGCAGTGTTGGCATGTTTTTATATTGTATACGTTAAATGCTTCAAACATAAAGAGAGAAAGTTTTTAAAAAGTACATTTTGATTGTATTATTTTATGAATTCTGCAATTTTTAATTTATACAAAACAGTAACGAGTAAATATTTGATTCTTTTGAGATTAATTGCAGTTAATTATTAGATTTTTTTTTTTTTGGTAATTGCCATTTGCTAGATTTGCGGATATGTTTGGCAATCTTCAAACCACAAGTTGTCAGATTGCAACAGATTTTTGCAATTAATCTAGAAAGAGAGAAATATTTACTCGTTATTGTCTACCTATTAAAAATTGCATAATTTATAAAATAATATAATTAAAATGTACTTTTTGAAAGCTTTCCCCCTTTATATTTGAAGCATATAACAGATAAATTATAAAAAGCTGCCAACACTGACAATCCGAAATATTTTGTTCCATGGTTGACATGCGGCTACATTCAAGTTGTACTTTCGTTAATGCTAACCCAGAGCTTTTCTTTGAACTGTACTGGTTATAGCACAGATTCTGCACCTACATTTTAAAAAAATATTGCTGATCTGTTTACTTTTATGAGAATTTCACACATTGTTATACCTATACAAACTAGATGTCATATTTAGTATAATGTTGGCCCGAGAAGTACTAGTGTTTTGTGTTGTCGATATTATGTTTAAGATAGACACAAAAAACAAATTATGTCATTTAAAACTTTACCACAGCTTAATGTTAAAAAAATTAGTTAGTTCACTCCCGCATTTTGACGTTTCCAAAATTGCATCGACTCCTTTAAAACAAATTGAAGTGAATGCGCAATAGACTAGCAGAAGAATGCACGATGTTGCCAAAGTTACAATATTTCATCAGTTTCAAAGAATATTCCAATATTATAATAAAATAATGCCTGTGAATGTATTTTGCGAATATTTTTAAGATATAAAAGTTTAACAAGATCTTGGAAAAATTACAGTAGATTATCTAATAGTGGTTTCTGCGAGAGTAAGGAATTATTATACAATTAAATTTTTAAACCAAGGAATCAGATTCTTGACTAAGGAAAACAAAGTAATATGTATCTAAAAATTGAGTTTTGAACATCAAAACATTTCATCTAAGTTCAAAGAAAGAAAAAAAATCAGTTTGTAATAACAGTTAGGTGATCAAGAAATTATTTTTATCAAAAAATCTTTAAAATAAGTTATATATAAGTTATCGAATTAGACCTGAATTTTTAAATCACTATAAAAATAATTTAAAATTGTTGGCTGAACCTTGTTTTTTTCAAACAATAAAGGAAAGTTATAAGTGAAAAGTAACTTTCAAAATAGCATAACATATAAACGATAGCAATGAAATTACTGCCTCTTCACGTTTTTGAAGAACCATTCGGTGAATTTCCTGAGTTGCTGAACAGCTGCATGAGCTTGATCTTGCAATTTCCGATTTTCTTCCTTGAGCCTGCGAACCTCGTTTTCTAAAGACAATCGACGTCTGGTTTCAATATTAACTTTGGACTCCAGTTCGGCAACGTGACTTTGCAATTCAGGAACACTCGTACTCGAACTGACCCTAAAATACGGTACACAAGAGTGAAATATTTCGGAAATTTTAATTTTTATATTTATAACAATTGAGCCGTTTGTTGTTCAAAATATATTGAGGATAACATAGATTCGGCTATATTTTAATATGTGTATGGCAATTAATACCGCAAAATTAAAAAAAAAAAGGTAACAGTAGGCGGTAATGTAGAATAGCGCGAAGCTTCATACTATGTTTTCTGTATTTTCAAAATTGAAATAATATATTTAAAATTGAATAAAGTAATTTTATTATATTTATTTATTTTCTATATATTAAAAAACCTTGACTGAATGATTGTTAGTCTCGAACGATAGAAATAGTAGGTTTATCTTTTTAGTTTTTTACATATAGCCGCTTAGAGGGCGCCACCAATAATTCCTTCCGACTCAAATGTAACCACAATCTTTTGTTGACATAAGTCAAGAGTTTCGGTTGGTTAAGTCGGTCGAAAAATGGATCTTAACCAGAACATTTTCAAGTAATAATTTTTTACAATTTTCGGAGAGGATTACCCCAACAGCAATGTCTCGCTGAAATGGTTTCATTGTTTGGGAATGAAGCACCACAGCAGTCAACTATTTCCCGTTAGAATTGTGAATTTCAACGTGGTCGCTCCAGTCTCAGCAACGAATCCAGGCCAGGTCTACCCAAAACAGCAGTCACGCAACAAAACATTGGTGCGGTTCGTTAGCTAATTAAGGATGACCGCCGTGTAACAAACCGGGAAATAGAGACATCCTTGGGCATTTCAAAGATCTTGATCCAAAAGATCCTACATGAAGAACTGGGTGTTGCGAAGTTGGTGTCCTGTTGGATCCCTCATGTGCTCACAGAAAAGCAAAAAGCGGTTCTCGTCAATTGGTATCGAAAAATTGGTGTCGAAAAAGCTTGGAACAAAGGAAGCCCAAAAAAACTTTATAATATTGTTAGTAGTGATGAATGTTCGATTTACTCCTACGAACCGGAAAATAAACGTCAATCCGCTGTGTTGGTGTTTCATGATGAGGAAAAACACAACAAAAGTAATCCGTAGTAAAAGTGTGTCAAAGAAAATGGTCGCAACTATTGTGTCAAAATCTAGTCATGTGGCAAGATCGAAGAACGGTTATTTCTGATTGGTATATAACCGTTTCTTTACCAAAAGTTATCGCGAAACTCCGATAAAGCAACACTGCGCAAAAGACACTCGAGTTTTTGGAGTTTTAAAACATCGAAATTGCTAAACTATCCACCATTTAGCCCCTACCAAAGTCCCAAAAACTTCTTCACGTTCAAAAAGATCAAGAATTCAATGCGTGGGCAGCGATTTCAGTCGCCAGAAGGAGCCATCAATACCTATAAAACAGCGATTTTGCAGGTGTCAATTGAAGACTGGAATAACGTTTTACCAACTGGTTTGAACATATGCAAAAGTGTATCCATCTTAGTGGGACATATTTTGAAAAGCAATAAAGTATTTTAATATATTTATGATTTATATATTCCATATATTTTTTGTCTTTATGACTATATACAAAACTAAAAAGACAATCCTCGTAGAGACGATTTGTCGGCCGTGATGTATTTGTGTTGTTTGTCTGTGAACATAAAATCCAAAACTGCCAAAATATTCAGAAAGAATAAAAAACTCTATCTTTTATTTCACTTTTCTTTTTATAGAACAAATTATTTTCTTACTTGACTTTGCAACTGACTCACAGTCATTACGAGGCAGTTATCTATAGAGCCCTCAATGCAAAAACTGGAAAAGTGAACAATAGCAACATACCATTATTGATAAACACAGTATTCATGAAGCATCCAACGACACTGGGATTAGGTTGAGAAATCTTGCTACTTAGCTTAACATGATCATTGTTAGTATATGTTTACAGTGCAATTGGACTAAAGATCTCCAGATCAGACACCGATCAAAGACACTAATCCGACAAATAACGTGCATACTAGGAGAGGAATCAATGTAGACCAGGACCATTAAGGATTTTGTGAAAAGTAGAGTAAAAGTAGATCTCGTCATTGTCTTCGAATGTATCCAAACACTAAAAGAGGTTAGGATACCAATGCAACTGACTACGATTAACAAGGAAACACTTAAAGAGCAGAGCAAAATCAGAATGCAAATTAAATTAACAGATACAATCTCTACTAAGGGAGGACTGGAGGAGGATCCTGTATCTTATTTAACATCACTCTACAAAAAATCTAATATGTTGAGGGTCTCATATATACACCACAGAAGTAACATAACTATTCTCCAGAGGCAAAAAAAAACAAAGAAATTATTAACACCGTAAAGAACAGAAAATTGGCTTACTTCGGCCACATCATGCGTAATAATAAATACCGACTTCTACAGTTGATTCTACAAGGCAAGATTGAGGGTAAGAGAGGCCCTGAACGTAGACGTATATACTGGCTGGCCAATCTTAGGGAATGGACTGGTCTAACGATAACTGATCTATTTCGAGCTGCTGTGAATAGAATAAGATGGGTCAATGCGGTCGCCAACATCTCTAGAAGATAGAGACACATTTAGAAGAAGAAACAATCATAAGAGAATCAACAGTCTCTCCACAGAAACCCCTCACTAGTGATTGGAATATTGGAATACTAATTGGAAGATAGATGGAAGATGTTGAATGTAGAGTACGAATCCAGGGGGAACTATCTTAAACCTTTTAAAACAAATAACGGGCTGCACCACAGAGACTCTCTGTCATGTATACTGTTAAATCTAGTTCTGGAAAAAGTAATACGTATGTCATAAATCACAACCACAGGTTCAATATATAAGACATCAGTACAAATCCTTGCCTATATTTATGATATCAACATTATTGGAGAAAACGCTGTATGACAGCAAAAGATATTTACTATTCATACGATAGCAAAGTCGCAGTCCCGGTTTACCGGGAAGTAGTCAAGATGTGAGTGAAGAAAGTGAAGTTTAAAGCTCATGTTTCAGCCCAACTTCTTAAAGTTTTCAATAATGTCTGCGAGAATTGTCTTGTAGTTCTTATCTCTTTTGTTACCTAGGGAACCGGTAACAACTAATTTAAAAGATGTCCATGCTGCCTTTTATTTGTTTCCATTGCGTCCACAAAGTTGGGATCTATCATTAGTTTTCTAATGTCCAGTCCGACAAAGATTCCTTCCTTTAGCTTTGCCGTGGATAAACCAGAAAACTGTCCACAAAGATATCTGACACACTTACCTTCTTTACTCAATGCCTTGACCAATTGTTTCATCAGCCCCAACTGTAGTGAAATGGTGGAAGTAACACCTTTTTGTAATCCACAAAACTTTTCCTCTCAACATTTTTAACCCCTACTTGTAAGCTTTCTCTCAAGGGCCAAGCTTTTTTATGTGGTGTTGCGTTATGTCTCTAGTGTCCCATCCACAGAGAAAGCTAGGAACTTTGTATAACCACTGTGTTGACGAAACAGCATTAAAATCACTATTAAGTCACCACATAGTGTCCATTTGTGGTCTGAATAGCAGAGTTTGCTTAAAACCAGTTTAAGGTTTTTGTAACATTCTTTCAAGTGAACCGAGTGTCCAACTAGTATAGAAGCATACTTATTGCCATTGTGTAGAAGTATTGCTTTAATGTTTCTTTTTGAAGAATCAATAAAAACTCTCCAGTCATTAGGAGCATATTCTAGTTTGAAATGTGCCAAGTCCAGAAACATCACTGCAAAACAGCAGGTCATCTTCTTTGTAGGAGAAAGATACAAATTGCTTTTCCCTACATTGGTACCAAGAAAAGGGTGTATCCGGAGCCAACATACCTTTATTTTTCAATCTAGATCCTAAAACTTCTGCCGATTCTTTAGAAAGGCCTATGTCTCTTACTAAATCATTCAGTTCCAATTGTAGGAATGGAATGGGATCAGTTGTGCCAGGATCGTAGAAATCACTGTGTTCTCCACTATCACCTTGCTGATCCAATGGCTCGTGATCATCACGTATATCATCCAAAGAATCTGGAGAAGAGGATATTGGAACTTCAGGTCTATGAGGGGAAGGGCGACTAGCTGATTGAATATTAGGGTAAGAAATATCCTTTTTGTGTCTCAAATTGAAACCTCATACGTTGCAAGAACAAAAATAGCAGCCATCACTATGATTTTTGTTCTCCCTCCAAACCATTGGTATTCCAAAAGGTAAGGACTGCTTTTTATCTTGAAACTATGCTTCGGTTCTTTAACACATACTGAACAAACTTTGTGTGGGACTCAGGCCTATCTTGATCGCCTAACTTTATATCAAAATAAGAGAAATATACTTTTTCAATAAAGACTTCACAACACAAGAAAACAGTCAGTACTTTAAAGCACTAGTAACAACAACACGTGAACTGCAACGATCTCTAAACTGTAGGACAGTATCAGAAGCTTCGTTTAATTTAAATTCAAAGACAGAACATTCCCTTGAGTTAATTTTTACATTACCCAAAATAGTACCCAACTACTGGTCCTCCTTTTTGCCCATCCAGGTTTATTAGATGTGACAATATAAACAATATCTACTTCTAAAGTTATACATATATCATAAAGCCTTCCTCGTATGTTGCCGATATCTAAAAATAAAATGAGGAGCAGACAAATTCGTAGTTTAAAAAAACTTATAAAATAATAAAAAAATATTAAAACTTATATACTAAAATGTATCATGTTAAGTGCCATCCCCTTTGTAATTTGTGTATTGTTTAATAAATTACATAGCATACTTACGTAGAAGCAATAGAAGCATCGATGACGCCATCATCACTCCAGCATCGTGTTCCTTCCATATCTTTACCACCTTCATGGTTGGATCCAACTTGATTTATAAAGCTTGTGGCTGTGTCAACCAAACTTGGCCAGTCTCCATCTTCCGGCAATGGAAAATCATCTGGGAAACTCACAGTCGTCTTCAGTTTACTCAAAGGCACGTGAGAAGCACCAAGATCATCTTGAGTCCTCTTATATTCGTCCTGAGTTCGTTTGAACTCTATGGGTAGAGGACTGGAGGTAGTACTAGCATTAGAAATAACAGTAGCAGGTCGAGCCATTGTCAATATCACTTCTGGTTGGGTCTTATGTACACTTAGTGTAGTATTAAGATTTTCCCTGGAGTGATTTTTAGACTCTTTCGCTACTTTTTGGTCAGAAGTAGCTTCTATAGTATCAGGGTTAATTAGACGTAGAAGCTCTTCTTGGAAGTTTGTGGATAAATTGGCACTATTGCGATTTGAACTACGAGAAGTAACACCCGGTCTTAGTTTCGCCTCCCCATTCATAGATCTAGGACTTTGGTTTCGATTACTGTAATTCTGTGTTATATTCGAATGTTTTATAGCTCTCCTAGTCCTAGGAGACGCATTTCCCGTACCAACGGACAACTCCTCTTCGCTACCTATTAAATTAATTCTCTCGCTAATAGAACTGTCTGTAGAATGACTCTCATTTAGCGCTACCCTATTGAAGTCATTATTCAGACTTTGCACTGTAGCATAGTCAGACCTACTAGAACCCCTAGTACTCATGTAATCACTTTCTTGACGCAAGCGTTCATTATGCTGTTTAATAAGATTATTTTTCTCGCTCTTATAGACATCCATCTCATTGGTACTACTATGTATTGAAGCTGTCAATGGTTGTGACATATTGATGTGTTGCAAAGGAACGGAATTGCTTATATGTACCTTATTGTGCTGAATAGAAAATTGATTATTTTGGGGTACTTGCAAATATGAGTTTTGATGAGAGTTGTTTCGTTTTGGTGTACTAGGAAAAGTGTTGTTGGCATGGTGAATGCGAGACACATGCTGGCTCACTTTCAGGGGTACAGGGGGCGCCTCGAATTCGTGCAGAAAGTCGTACCATTTGTCGTCAGAATGGCCACTGGAAGAACTTGTTAAAGTACCCTAAAAATTAAACAAATTTTAAATATTGTTAGCTTTGTGATACAATCACTACATATCTTTTCATAGCCTAGACCTAGAAGTAATTAATAACTACATTTACTATGCTACGAAGAAAAACTTTAAAGCATCTGAAAATAGAGAGAATATTGAGAATAACTTTTTTTTTATTTAAAGTAGCAGTTGGAATTCTATACAGTTTTGCATAGACTTCATATAATGATGGCAAATAAAACTTAATAATTTCGAATTTCGCACTACAACTAACCGAGAAATCACTCAGTTTGAATTTTATAAGTATAGCAACAGGCAAACCTTGTTGAATGCTGTAAACAACGAATGCACTGAAAAGAGCTTAACAATTAACGCAAAAAAAAAACAAAATGGACGGTGATCAGAAAAATTAATATCGAAGAATTATGCAATAGAAATCTGTCGTTGACCACACTATCACACTATTCGAGACAGAAAATTATGGCAATATTGTGTAATTTGTAATGTCTCGGGTCATTTCTTTTAACTCACGCTTAGGTCTTTTGCATATTCCTGTAATTTGATCAATCCATTTTGTTCGGAATCTTCCTGGTGATCTTTGGCATTTTACCTTTTATTGGATAAGTCTTTGCTATCATTGCATGTCATAGAACGGACCTAGAGAATTATAGACCTATTAGCCTGTTGAACCACACATACAAACTCTTCACTAGGTTAGTGACATCAAGATTGGAGAAAAAATTAGATTTCTACCCACCAGATTAAATTATGGTACCAATGATCACCTCCATACTGTAAAAACGCTGATTGAAAAATCTATAAAATACAACAAACCTCTTGTCCTCACTTTCATAGATTTTCATGAAGCGTGCGACACGATTGAAATAGACAGCCTTATAGAAGCAATGAATGACCGCAGGATTCACCATACATATAGTGAATTTATTTACAATATTTACAAAAATGCCACTATGACTGATACACGATAAAAACCGACCAATAAAAATAAAACGTGGAATAAGACAAGGAGATAAATTGACACTAAAATTATTCATAACGGCATTCAAGTATGCCTTTAAGATGGTCAACTGGGACCACAGAGAAAAAACAATAGACGAGGAAAAACTTAACCATCTCTGTTTCGCAGATGACATTGTCATTATCACAGATAATTTAGGAGAAGCCACAGATATGTTACACGAATTGGATGTTCGAAGGTGGGCCTCAGAATGAACTTGTCCAAAACTAAGTTTATGGCAAATATGGTCCCCAATAACCATTTAACTATTCAAAACAAAGTGGTAGAACTGGTGGAGAAATATACATATTTGGGTCATGAAATAGGAATCAGCAGGGATAGCCAAACATGCGAAATCCAAAGCCGAATTACTTTAGCGTGGGCAGCCTTTGGAAAACTGCGAGACACACTTAGGGCCAACATACCAATTAGCCTCAAAAGAGTATTTGACCAATGCGTATTACCGGTCATGACCTATGGGGCGGAAACTATGATTCTAACCAAGACTACGGCTTCGAAACTGAGAGTGGCACAGAGACGAATGGAAGGGTCTAGCTGGGAGTGACGTTGCAGGACCGAATAACCAACGAAAATCTGCGAAGAAGGACGAGCATTGTTGATGTTGTGGAACGCAATGCGGAACTAAAGTGGAATTGGGCAGGTAATGTAGCGAGAATGCATGTCTCACGATGGACGAATAAATCAGGCATCAGGCGTATCACGAAAAATTGGCAACAAAGAGCACAAAATCGCAAAGAATGAAGGGGTTTAAGGGACGCCTATGTCAAGCAGTAGACGTGATAAATAAAGGCTGGATGATGATGCTGATGATGATAATAATGATGATGGACACATCTGCCTTTAGTTTTGTCTATATTATACTCTTATGGTTGTTCTATTTCTTACTTGAATCTGCGAAGAAATTGCTTGTATAGAAGAAGAACCATAGTGTATTCCTGAAGCGTCGTCATATTCTTCAGGAATACACTATGGTTCTCACACTCATCAACAGGGCGAGTTGCATTGAATTTGATGTTTGAATTTATACCAGCAACATTTAGCAACTGGTACAAAACTAATAAAGGTGTAATTCTCGTACATTTCGTCGACTGTATTGGCCCATCCTTAAATGGAGTTATAAAATAAAATAGAACTATGTCTGGTAGGTACTTTCGGCTATTTTCAATTGATAACTATGTTTTCACTGATGATGGTTTGATAAGTCCGAAATCGTTTTGATGAAATTGTAATCCGTTCGGAAAATTCGATTCTTTATTAAACTCTAAATATATACCATTTTACACTAGAAGTTTTTCACTTCACTGTAAGTTGATTTGTTTTTATTTGGACTATAAAGCTGGATTTATAGTTTGACGGACTGTAGACGTAAACGCGCTGGAGACGTAACAAACGGACTGTAAATATTATTTCAATTTATAAATCGACGGAGTGTAATTTTTGCGCATGAGCAGAAACAGTGGCGAGAGTTGGTGATCATGATACTATAACATCATTTTACTATTTATTATTATTATTTTGTTTAAATGTTTAAATTACCAAATCGCCGGCTCTACACGTGGAAAGCTCCTGGAGACAGCAAAGATAGAATCATAAGAAATCAGATAGATTACATCTTGATAAGGAACAGGTACAAGAACTCTATTACAGTAGTGAAGACTTACCCTGGAGCAGATGTAAACTCGGACCACAACCCAGTAGTAGCAAATATGAATGTAAGATTGAGAAAACCATTAATGAAAAGATCTAGACCACAAATATGCATTGATAAGTTAAGAGAACCAAATACATACCAAGAAACTCAAAACAAAATAAATCAGAGTATCCAAGAAATAAAACAACAAAATAAGAACACAAAGCACGTGGTGTTCGTGTGTATTAAGGTATAAAAACGCTTATTAAAAGCTTAAAATTTTTTATTATAAAGAAGATCTTTTCGGAATTGTATCATTACAGACAATAATCACAGACATAATCATAGAAAAACTTTCAACTTCTTTACAACAAAAAAATGTCATTAGAAATAATTGTTTCAAAAAACTTCATGCTGCATACAAAAACTTAACTTCCAATTCACATTTTCATCATCCAAATCACAATAGTTTAAAAATTCTAAATTCAATAAAAAGGAAAATAAAAAACCACAATTTAATAATATCTAAATCTGACAAAGGTAATTGCTTAGTAATTCTGGATCACACTGAATACACCAACAAAGTTTCCACTTTTTTGAATAACAATGGCTTCATAGTACTTCCACATGACCCACTGAACAGATTCATTAACAAACAAAAAGCCTTTTTAAAGAAATATTCTACTTTTTTCACAGATTTTCATGCACCATATTACAAAATCCCTAGTAATCCATTAATTCCTAGATTGTATGGTCTTCCAAAAATCCACAAAGAGGGCATTCCAATCCGTCCAGTAGTCAGTTTCATCAACACCCCGGTTTCCATAATTTCTAAATTCATACTTAGAGTAATCAAGGACATAACAGGTTTTTCTCCCACTTTTTCCATCAAAAATTCATCCGAACTAATATCTAAACTCAATCATATAAATCTCCTTCCAGATATGACTATGCTTTCATTTGACGTTAGCAATCTCTTTACCTCTGTTCCTAAACTTGAAACTATTCAGTTAGTCCACAACCTTCTTACATCTAAATCAATTAATCCTTCAGTCATCACACCAATAATAGATACACTTTCCTTGTGTTTATCACAAGATTACTTTTCTTTCAATAACATTTTTTATAAACAACCTGATGGCTTAGCCATGGGAAGTTGTCTTTCCCCCTTCTTAGCTGACCTCTTCATGAATCATCTAGAATCCACTCAAATCATGACTAACAATACAATTCTACACTGGTTCCGTTACGTTGATGATTGCTTAGTGTTCATTAGAGGTAACTCAAATACTGCTTCTTCCTTACTTAATACTATCAATAATATTCACCCCAATATTAAATTCACTATGGAATTAGAATCAAACTTCTCCATCAATTTCTTAGACCTGTCCATCAATAGAACCAATAATGTCTTTGATTATAGCATCTACAGAAAACCTACACAAACAGATCATGTCATACATTTCAATTCTAACCATCCCATTTCACATAAATTATCTGCATTCAACAGTTTTATTCATCGTTTAGAAACCATCCCATTATCCAAAATTAACTACAACCAAGAACTAAACATTATCAAACAGATTGCTTTCAACAATGGCTACAACCCTGATATAATCCACAAACTCATTTATAAAAAGAAACGTAAATTACTTCAACAATCAGCATACCCTAACATTACATTAGATTCCCCATCTTATTTCTCATTACCATTTCACTGTCCAACACTCTCTGAATCAATAAAAAACACTATCCTGAATTCTGTTGAAAATATTAAGATTTCCTTTAAAGTCAACAATAAATTGAGTAGATCATTATGCAATAGTAAGGACCCTATTGACTTCACTAAACGCAGTGGAGTTTATAAACTTCAGTGTTCTGACTGTGATGCCACTTACATCGGTAGAACTTGTAGATCTTTAGTAACCAGGGCCATTGAACATTCTAAGTTAGAGAACACTTCTTCTTTTTCACATCACCTTAAATATCACAACCACACAATCAAGGTACCAGATGATATCTCTCTTCTTCATAACATCCCTGGTAGAGATTATCTCAAACTCGACCTTTTTGAGGATTTGGAAATAGTCAAGGAAAAGAAAAATAGTCCCAATTGTGTTAATCGTCACACCAGCATCAACAGAGACTTCGTCCCACTTCATCGACAATTATTCTCCTAAACTAACTTTCTCTCTTTTAACTACCCATCCAATTTTACTTCACTTCTACATTTCTTTTTATCTCCCATAGCTAAATTTCAACTTACATAATCATTCATACTTAACTCTATACTTGTCACCATTAATACACTAACATCACCCCTTTGCCAATATCCAACCACCCATCCTCTCCAATAACTACCATCACTTATCATACACATTTTTTATAATTATTCATTTTACCTCTATTATTCTCTTTTCACAATCAGTTTTAATATCCCCAGTTTACATCGCTATATTCACCTTCTATTTCCTTTTCTTGCTTTCTCGTTAATTTCTTTTTTCTTGTTCTTTCCTCTAATCATCTTCCATAAATTACAATCCTACTTGTATATATATTCATTTAATCATACACATACAATCATACACATTTTCTTATAAATATTCATTTTACATCTATCTACCTCTTATCACAATCAGTTTCAATTTCCCCAGCTTACATCGTCACATTCACTTTCTATTTCCTTTTCTTACTTTCTCGTTTATTTCTTTTTCTTTTCCTCGACTCATCTTCCATACATTATAATCCATCTTTTATATATACTAATTTAATACAACGATACAATTAGGTAATAACATCCTTTTCATCCCATTTAAAATGATTTATTAATTTTAACCACTTAAATTACAAAAAAAATTTTTTCCCTACCTCGGTATACCGATTTATTTTGCATCACAGTCACGCATTGATTTATATTATCCCATCAGTTTTTTAAAATACCAAAAATTGCTTATGATCCTACTACACACAAAACACATTTCTTCACTAAAAACTGCCTACTCACAAACTTAAGCACAATGACTTTGCTCCTACCACATCATTCCTCTTGACATTGACGGGTACTAACTGATTTTTCATACCATCTTTCTATCAGTTAGCCCTAGACTCCAACACAGATCAGAGGTAATGTAAGTCAATAAAACTTCATCAACTACAGGGGGTCATATAAGATGCCCCCAGTTTCATTTTTTATATTACACAAGTCAAGAGTCTATTGCATTTACCTGAATAATTAACACGAAGAATATTATTTTTAAATCAAGATGTCCACCGAATGTTTTTTATGTGGCCACACAATGTTTTTTAACAACCTTTTTTTATGTAAGTAGTAAAAAACCAACTTTCTCTTTTTGTATGTTCAAATTTTAACTTTGTTGTTTTTAATATTGGTATTTTTACTCTCTCTTTTAGTAAACTGATGATGGAATGATACAATTCCGAAAAGATCTTCTTTATAATAAAAAATTTTAAGCTTTTAATAAGCGTTTTTATACCTTAATACACACGAACACCACGTGCTTTGTATTCAACAGGTATACTAGCCATTCCTGGATATCTCCACTTCATGGTTTGTTCCAGTTTCACTTTAAAAAAAAAAAATAAGAACACTACAGATATTGACACAAAGTGGAAGAATATAAAGAACGCAATCGAGACTGTGGGACGGAAAACTTTAACATTTACAAAAGCTGCCAAACAAGAATGGATAACACAAGAAATTCTCGAAAAGATGGACGAAAGAAGAACACATAAAAACAAAGATAAAATTAAATATCAAGAAATTAATAAAAAAATAAAACAAAAAATAATACAAGCTAAGGAAACATGGATGTCCATTAAATGTCAAGAAATCGAGGAATGTGAGGCAAGGTATGACACTTTCAACACCCATAAGAAGGTTAAAGAAATGACTTCAGGAAATCGTAACAAACCAATCGGGATATTAAAAAATGCAGATGGTACCACTATAACCGAAACACAAGACAAACTACGTAGATGGAAAGAATAGATTGAACAACTATTTTATGATCAAAAAGAACAATTATTAGAAGTTAACGGAGAAACCACGGGACCAGAAATAATGAAAGAGGAAGTTATGTATGCTATAAAACACACAAAAGGCAGAAAAGCTCCAGGACCCGATGAAATACCAATTGAACTATTAGATAATTAATGAAGATAATATTGATGTCTTGGTAGACCTTTTTAACTCCATATACAAGACGGGACACATACCCAAAGAGTGGCTTCTCTCAACTTTTTTGACGATTCCAAAAATCACAAATGCTAAAGATTGCAATGACTATCGAACAATTGCGTTAATGAGCCACACATTGAAAACCTTCCTTAAAATCATACATAACAGAATCCACATGAAATTAGAACAAGAAATAAGTGATTCACAGATGGGTTTCAGAAAGGGTCTAGGAACTAGAGAAGCATTATTTGGAGTCCATGTTCTGACACAACGATGCCTGGATATGAATCAGGACATATATGCTTGCTTTATAGATTTCAAGAAACTTTTGATAGAGTTCAACATGAGAAGCTTTTAAGTATTCTTAAGACTAAAAACATTGATAGTAGAGATCTACAAATTATATCGAATCTGTATCAAAACCAGAAAGCAAGAGTAAGAGTCGAAGGAGAACTGACAGAGGAAGTAAGTATACTTAGAGGAGTTCGACAGGGGTGTATCCTTTCACCACTCTTATTCAACGTCTACAGTGAAGTGATTTTTCAAGAGGCTTTATTGGATATCGTGGAAGGTATTTATGTCAACGGAAATAGCATTAATAATATTAGATATGCCGACGATACTGTCATATTTGCAAGTGACATGGAAGATCTACAGTACATAATACAACATGTATACAATGCATGTGAAAGTTACGGACTGCAAATGAATCTCAAGAAAACGAAATCAATGATATTCTCAAAAAAACCACAAAATGTAAATAACCTGATCATCAATATTACAACGATAGAAAGAGTAAAAACATATAAATATTTAGGAACGTGGCTAACCGAAGATGGAGATCAAGTAAAGGAGATCAGATCTAGAATAGAAATGGCAAGAAACACGTTCATAAAATTGAAGAAATTACTTTGCAACCGTAACCTTAATCTAGAGATTCGCACAAGAATGCTACGTTGTTACGTCTTCTCTACTTTACTATATGGCATGGAAGCGTGGACAATAAAGCATTTTGAAATCAAAAAATTAAACTCCTTTGAGATGTGGTGCTACAGGAGAATGCATAAAATATCGTGGATTGAAAAAGTAACTAATATAGAGGTGTTACAAAGAATGAAGAAAGAATGTGAAGTCATAAAAACTGTTAAAATTAGAAAGATTCAATATCTGGGACATTTAATGAGGGGTGAGAAGTACGTATTACTGAGGTTGATTATGCAAGGGAAGATACAAGGGAAGAGAAACCCAGGGCGACGCAAAATGTCCTGGCTAAGAAATTTGAGAGAGTGGTTCGGCTGCAGCTCATTAGAATTATTCAGAAATGCGGCCAACAAAGTTAAAATAGCGATGATGATTTCCAACCTCCGCTAGGAGAAGGAACCCGAAGAAGAAGAAGAATTATTATTTTATAAATTCTTAACGTTCATTGTAACAAATAATCAACAATATCAAAATTCGAATATGATGATAAGCAAATTTACAAAATGGTGGGCGGGCTATACAGTTCACTTTTGTTGACAGCACAAAATTCTTCCTTTTGATTGGCCAGACGCAAGTAACGCACTGTAAAAGATGAAAGTTGGACAACTCTTCTGTTGCAGTACGTTTCACTTACGTTCTGTCAAGCGTTTACGTTCATTTATAAATAAGAGTGTACAAAATTCTATGTTGATCTTTTTCCAGTGTGTCTACGTTTACAGTACGTCAATCTATAAATCCAGCTTAAGACACCAAAGTTGTTTTGTCAGAACCCTTTCAGAACAGCTAACCAATATATCTTATGATTAATCAGCCAAAATTTGAGAATATATCAGTCCTACATATCAGTCACCGACTGATATATGTGACACTCAACTATTAAGAAAGATGCTCGGGCAGCCTATAGATATTTAAGATTTCCAGTCGCGGTCGCCACATGTTTTAGAAGCAATAAAAATGCGGTGCCAAGAGAACGCCGAGATTTTTGTGTTTGAAGGCTTGCTACAAGACCAACGTTATATGAAGTTAGTCCATACTTGTAAAGCATCGTTTTGTTCTTCAATTACAGTTAAGACTTATTACGACAGTTAAATACCAATTCATTTATTTCAACTTTTGTTCGGCTTTTTTGTGTTGCTTTCACGCGAGCTTTTGCTCCAAAAGCAATCTAAGATAATTCGCTAGTCCTTAGCAGACATTTCTAGTTGTTGACTTTAATTTTCGATTTTTTTCCCTAATATGCAAGTAACTTTGCAGCTTTTCAGATGCTATGTCTGGGTCTTTGTGTGAAACTAAAACGGCTGTATTTTCGGCAAATTTTAAGATTAATTTGCCGATAAGTCTTGTAGTTTGAAGCATACAGTGGCTTATAATTTTTTGGTAATTCAACTCCGCAGTTATCTGTCAATAAGTGTACTGAAGGTTGTTAAGCACACTATTATAGTGAATAAAATTTTGTTTGATTTTTAAAAACAAGCCTAATGTAAAGATGATAATCAAAGATATTGGTATTGAATATATTGAGTTTCTTAAAATAAACTATTAAGAAAGAATCATAAACAAACTTGTAGTTAAAGATTGATTAGGTGTTGTCAGAGTTAGAATGGAATAGAGTAGAGCTTTAGAGTTCTAAAAAAACATTAACCCATACTACCTTAGCAGATGTGACGTCATCGATATTTTTTTTTTTTGATAGAAAGGGCATATTTTATCTAAAAAACTAAAAGCCCATATTTTCTGAGTACAACCGTACCAAACTTATCACATCCAAACCTCAGTATATAGAGTGTAAAGGAAACCAGTGCTCGTATTTCTTAAATTTTAATTCAAAATTTATTTTACAAAGAAAATTATTGAATAAATCATTTCATATTAAAGACAAACAACATAATTACGACAAACGCTCTAATTGAGCTTCTTCGTTTAATTGACAGTATTCAAGACGTCCAATGAATTCTTGGGTTATGTTTGACAGCATCACTAGTGTAATTTGGTGCATTTCAGTACGAATTCTCGGTTTGAAGTCTACCAAATTGGTAGGTCGGTTTACAGATACCTTATTTCAAATAACTCCAAATAGAAAAGTTCATGGGAGTCAAATCTGGCGACCTAGCAGGCTATTCAATATGGCCACGTCATCCAATCCAGCGATTGGTAAAAGTTGCATTTAAAAAATTTTTAACTACTACAGCATAATGTGGACTTGCTCCCTCCTGATGAAACCAAATGCCGGATCTATTTGACCAGGATTATTGATATCTGGAAATGTTGCGGTTAAAAATGGAACTATGCAGGTTTGCAACACTTCTAAATACCTTTCACCCATCACAGTACCGTAAAATAAATACGCTCCTATAATGGTATTCTTAATAATCCCAATCCATACATACTTTTTGGAGATATTGGGTATACAGTGCCATTTCCAATTGGTATTTTCTGTTGCCCAGTAACCACAATTTCAAATCCCCTATTTCGATTACACAATTCTTGTATATTTTCGCAAAACTCCATGCGTCTATCAAAGTCCTCTTATTGAGTTCATGTATAAGTTTAATTTTATATGGATGGAATTTGGACTTTTTTTAGAATTTTATGAAGAGCACCACGACATATCTCATTGTTGATAGTTGATAAAGTTGTAATTGAGGAATGAGGATTTCCTTCAAATTCAAGTAATACATTTAATTGATTGTCGTCGGAAACAGTGGGTCTGCCAATCTTGAGCTTATGTCTAACATTGCCAATATCAATAAATTTATGCAATATTTTGCTTACCTTCGTTTTACTTATTGGCACTCGATCGTCGCATCTGCTAAGATAGTGGGGGTAAAACTTACTTTTTTTCCATAAAGGTTAAAAACAAAAATAAAAATCAACCTGTCAGAACTTCAACTTTGAAAATAATTAAGTCATGTGAGAATAGACCCTTTTCACACTGTATGCACACACTGTATATATATATATATATATATATATATATATATATATATATATATATATATAGTGTACATGGTGATTTTATTTATATTTACTTCTTTTTTTTAAGTGGTGATATCTACCTTCTATTTTAATGACATGGTGATTCAAGCACAGTGAAATGAGCTATACTATGCTAAATGCTGTCTAGAGCCTACGTATATAATGAAGCACGACTATCGACATCCATTTACTATCTTCCTAGGCTTACTTACAACTAGTCCCGTTAGCTATAAGCTACACAAGGTAATAAAATTGTTAACAATACCGAACTAGATTCATTACTAAGCTTTATTAAGATTCTAATCTATTATGTATGTATAAATTCATATATACATACTACTTACTTAATAAATATATATTACATATAAAATTAAATAAGTTCGATTTGTAGGACCTCCCAAAAAATTTTTTATTGACAACTCTTGACGTGTAAGACGTGTCAGTATGACGGCACTCATTTATTTTTCTTCCATTTGATGGAATAACTGAGATACAAGATCTTTGCATATAAATAATAACTCAGGAAAGCAATCTTGCCCACTTGGATCTTACCAAATTCTCATTACCTTGGGAAAATCTTATCCTGACTTTTTCTCCTACCTCAAAACATAACTACAAAGACCTACTTTCCTACCCGTTCTCCAACCCGTCTATCCAGCGAGGAGGATTAAGGCTGTCAAGTCGCCAAATGGCTAATTTCAAAACAGAATGAATGGTACTCCAGGTGGGTAAAAGTCACCACGATTTTAAATCCCACACCTTTAAGGTGTGCCTCAAGGATTCTGGGGGAGGTAAAAATTCCCAACGATCCACTATTTCATCTTATAAAATAACAAGTTTCTATACAGCTACATTTAACATAAGAACTATGCAATCTAACAAACGCCTAGAGGAACTAAAAGAAGAATTGTCACATAAAAATGGGATGTTGTGGATCTGAGTGAAAACAGACGACCAGGACCACAAACACTCACCACCATAAAGTCATGTCATGTCTTATTTATATCAGAATAATAGATACAAAGACTAGCACATGGGCAAAGCAGCAATATTAGTGAACAGAAGACTCAAAAACTAAATTATAAAATTGAACTCAATATCAAATAGGATTGTGTATTCCTTTAAATATCTCATCAATCTTTCCCCACAACGCTTTCCTACATTCGTTGAATTAAAACAAAATAAGGACACTTGAGGAAGCCTTTAAGAAAAAACTTACACCGATATATAATATGTAAACTAGAAGAAATGGAACTAAATCACCTTGAAAACAAAATTTCAACATTAAAACCAGTACAAAGAAAATATGTAACTCAAACAAACCAAAAATAGCAAATTATCACAACCTGCAGGAATTTAATGATATAAAGAAGATGTGCGAAAGAAGAAACATCCGAACATACAGAATCAAATAAACAAGTCAGGAAAAGGTAAGGGAAGACATTAGATACAATAACATGGAACTCGATAACAACAAAAATATAACGTAATGAAATCCATTAACACACCTGCAAAAACGCAAAAAACTCAAACGAAAGAAATACCAGACATCACAAATGAGGCAATTGCGCACGCTCTATCTCCAATTAAATATAACCATGCCCCTGGTGAGGCCGGAATTACTAAAGAATGCTACAATTAGAAGATATAAACTTTAGAGGCAATGGGAGTTCTTCTGAATAAATGTTTAGCAGCCGTGCAGCTTAACAACCGTGGCGAGGGGCGAACCTGAATTATAGACAGACTACCACCAACCGCCATGCCATAAAGTTGCATTATATATATATATATATATATATATATATATATATATATATATATATATATATATATATCATCGGAAAAAGGAGTACGACCGTCAATCCAATATATATATAAGGATCACTCAGACGAGTGGTGGGTTCTTATATCGGTCTCTAGGTGGAGAAATAAAAGACAAAGTTGATAGGCTACTTTATCTATTTTGAAGACGTTTCGCTTTCGAGTTTTGAAAGCATCATCAGTTCATCTAAAAAATTATTACAATATGAGAACCACACAATCATGGAAACGATTGATATATATATATATATATATATATATATATATATATATATATATATATATATATATATATATCAAACCTTAAATATAAATAAAGTGTAATTCGAAAGCGGATGCGTTTTAATACGAACAAGTAAGTTAATATACAGTACCATTAGCTATCGAAAATATATACTGGTACAGAAACGCTATATTAGAAATAACAATTGACGAAAATACAAAATCTAACAAAATACACGTTTTCAACTTGAGCAAAAAGGGTTCAATATTGACTGACGATGCCTGAGAAATCTCTGCTTTACAAGCGATATTGTCATAATATAATAATTTCGGAAAGGTTTGGCTTGAAAATCAATCTTACAAAGACAAAGATTCTTACTTTGGAGAAAGGACCAGTTACTTGCAATAGAAACGGTGGGAAAATATATTTACTAACGTAGACGTACCTAAGTAGACCGAATAATCCGTATGACATGGATTGCCGTTAGCAAACTTAGAAGGTTAATATACTTATAGTAAAAAAACAGTCTTCACTTAAGTTCAAAGTATGTTTAAAACAAAAGCCTTCAATTAACGAATTAATTTAGATATCAAATTTTGCTAGAGCGGTTTGCGAAATAATCGAAGAAAATTGCTGAAATCACTAACTTAAAAAATAAAATATACGTGGGATATAATTTTTGTTCACCAAGTATTCCATTTCAATGGTCTAGAGATATGGTCCTGCATAATAATGGACAGCAGTAAAGGGCTGCCCTCAAGAGGGAGTACTATCGCCCCTGCTATGGTCATGGATGACCTCCTCCCTAAACTACACGATTCTTCCTTTACAACTCAAGGTTACGCAGACGACCCAGTTGTTATAATTAAGGGCATGCATGACCAAGCTATATCTGGTCTCATGAAAACTGCTCTTAACGAAGTTAAAAGTTGGTGCTCGAAGGAAGCCTTAAATGTCAACCCCAGCAAAACTACTTTGATACCTTTCACAAGGAGACGTGAATATAATTTACAGGCTCCAATTATGAATGGCATCACATTAGACTATTCCAAAGAAGTAAATTATCTGGGGGTAATCCTAGACCGAAAACTCACCTGGAACATATTGAAAAAATCTTACCCAGAGCCTTGGTGGCAAGTTGGACCTGCCGTAGACACTTTTAAAGACTTGGGGATTAAAACCGAAAATATTCCTCTGGTCATATAAAACTATTAGTAGGCCCATTTTCACATACGCATCACTCGTATGGTGGAGAAAAACACAACAAGCAACAGTTAACGCAAAACTGTAAAAACTGCCTGGCTGGCTTGTCTGGGAATCACAAGGGTAATGTCAACATGCCCCACTGCACCTCTAGAGGGGATGCTGAACCTTCCTCCCTTGCAGTTCTGCATAAAGAAGAAGGTAATAACTACCGCCTTAAAACTGCGACAAACACAAATCTCGAAGAAATGATAATGAAACGAGATCTAGTTGGCCACCTAAAAATCTTGGAAGAAATTCCACTGCATTCTAAGGACACGCCGACACTGTCAGTCAAATTCGACAACGAAAAAGAAACGGCAGAACATATACTATGCAAATGCGTAGGACTGTTCTGCAAACGACTAAAATTCCTAGGAGTCATCAGTCTAGTGCCTTCTGACATAGGAAACAAGTCACCTAGGAAACTAATTAAATTCATCAGAAGCATTGGCATTCTAGAGTTCAACTCGATTAAGGTATGCACAAAAGATCTCTATAGGTCGAAGTAAGTGAGGTTAAGCTGCATGGTCTTAACGACCTCACATAATCTAATCTAACCTCGCTTTGGGTGCGAGTACCCATCTTTTTATTTTATGAAAGGACTATTTTAATTGTAATGGTTGAACGGTTAATTAACAAGATGCAATCTTAAACTGAAATAAATGACTCAAAAGATTATAACAAAACACTGTAATAATATATTTTTCATTTAATATTAGAATTAACTTAATATACGAGTTATTCTGAAATTATTTTCTCGTAATATTTTATGTTTTAACTACTGCATAATATATTGGGAATTAATCACAATTTTAATTCAAAATAATCAAAATATTCCCAAAATTCAAATTATATTACTTGATATAGTAGTTAATAGAATTAAACTTTGAAAATAAGGCTATTATCGAGCACAACTTAATTAAATCTAGCCCAAGTACTTTCGCTTAAAATAGCATCTTCAGGGGCATCTGAAATAATCCAAGAAAACGTTTTTTAGATGAAGTAAATTAGTTAACTTCGATAAAAAACTCGAAGTTAATGGATGAAAAAAAAAGGTTTTTGAGATTAGCGTTTTAGACTTACTTCGTCAAAATGTAAACTATCCGGCAAGCGTAGAATGTGGAAACATTAAAAATAACATAAAATTGTACAAAACACTATACTAAAACGAGGACAAACAGTTTAAAATTACTTAAAGATTCTACGCTACATTCTCTGTCAGTATCTGGAGGGATAATGATCTAAGCGGAAATGATACGGTGACATGTGACATATGACAACTTTGATAGGCAGTCAAAGTTATGGATCTGTGATCAGCAAATATTAAAATTCTGTATAAGTTGTCATTGGCCAAAGGTCCAACTAGAACTACTACTGAAAAAATCAGCTGATGAAGTATGACATATAGAATATTTTGATTTAAACTAGATTGCATAATCCAGATCTCACACTCACACCCGTCTGTAATAATAAGGTTGTAGGTTTGAGGCTAAATGAAGTGTACATAAAGTGTGAATGAAAGAAATAGACCAAACGATCTATTGGACAGTGGGTAGTTGACTACAATAAAATGGTCTACCAGGCACTGTCAATACTGCAAAACGAGAAGAAAATTGACTATGAAATTGAAATATTAAAATTAGATCAGAATTGAAAGCAGTGTGTAAATGGGTATAGTTCAAGTAGTTCAGTTAAACCTCAAGCCAATGGGGGAACTATAAAACTAATATGTAATAGCATTACTAAAGACCAACTGACCAACAGGTGTTGAAATATAAAACTGTGGAATTAGTATATGTAGATTATGCAGAGGTATGAAGAGTGAAATCAACTCCAACTGTGGATCAATTTAATCTGAGCAAGCTAGTTGTGTAAATTATTAAATACAATAGTAATGCTGAACAGAGCTTGAAATTGGTAGATTCTTAATGTATTAACTCAGTGCAGGAAGTCTAGACAGCCGAGCTGGGTCCACTACGAGGTGAAGCTGTAATAAAGTTTTTAAAAATAGGTTTAAATTTAGTACAGTTTAAATTAATTTGAGTATTAAGACAATGAGAGTTTCCATTCGTTTCCTTTGTGATCTCCAAATCTTCCAATAGATCCAACTCCAAATAGTTTTTCTTTCTACTGATGTCATGCAAAATAGACGATCCAGTATTGATGTTGAAATTGTGTTTGCTAGACTCTAAATGTTGACTAAAACTTGAAGAGTTTGGTCTTTTTAAATGTTCTGATATTCTAGTAGATAGCTTTCTAATGGTTCTGCCTACATAAGAGGCATCACAATCATCACACTTTAATTTGTAAATACCACTTTTGTCAAGTGTGTTCAGCATGTCTTTGGTGTTAATTAAAAAGGAACCTACAGTGTTGTGTGACCTAAAGGAAATTTTGATGTTTTCAACTGTAGAAGTAAAAAGTTTAGCTATTTTATTAGAAATGTTACTAATATAAGTAAAAGAGAATTCTCTTCAACTCTTCAAGTTTTGGTCAACATTTAGAGTCTAGCAAACACAATTTCAACATCAATACTGGGTCGTCTATTTTGCATGACATCAGTAGAAAGAAAAACTATTTGGAGTTGGATCTATTGGAAGATTTGGAGATCACAAAGGAAACGAATGGAAACTCTAATTGTCTTAATACTCAAATTAATTTAAACTGTACTAAATTTAAACCTATTTTTAAAAACTTTATTACAGCTTCACCTCGTAGTGGACCCAGCTCGGCTGTCTAGACTTCCTGCACTGAGTTAATACATTAAGAATCTACCAATTTCAAGCTCTGTTCAGCATTACTATTGTATTTAATAATTTACACAACTAGCTTGCTCAGATTAAATTGATCCACAGTTGGAGTTGATTTCACTCTTCATACCTCTGCATAATCTACATATACTAATTCCACAGTTTTATATTTCAACACCTGTTGGTCAGTTGGTCTTTAGTAATGCTATTACATATTAGTTTTATAGTTCCCCCATTGGCTTGAGGTTTAACTGAACTACTTGAACTATACCCATTTACACACTGCTTTCAATTCTGATCTAATTTTAATATTTCAATTTCATAGTCAATTTTCTTCTCGTTTTGCAGTATTGACAGTGCCTGGTAGACCATTTTATTGTAGTCAACTACCCACTGTCCAATAGATCGTTTGGTCTATTTCTTTCATTCACACTTTATGTACACTTCATTTAGCCTCAAACCTACAACCTTATTATTACAGACGGGTGTGAGTGTGAGATCTGGATTATGCAATCTAGTTTAAATCAAAATATTCTATATGTCATACTTCATCAGCTGATTTTTTCAGTAGTAGTTCTAGTTGGACCTTTGGCCAATGACAACTTATACAGAATTTTAATATTTGCTGATCACAGATCCATAACTTTGACTGCCTATCAAAGTTGTCATATGTCACATGTCACCGTATCATTTCCGCTTAGATCATTATCCCTCCAGATACTGACAGAGAATGTAGCGTAGAATCTTTAAGTAATTTTAAACTGTTTGTCCTCGTTTTAGTGTAGTGTTTTGTACAATTTTATGTTATTTTTAATGTTTCCACATTCTACGCTTGCCGGATAGTTTACATTTTGACAAAGTAAGTCTAAAACGTTAATCTCAAAAATCTTTTTTTTCATCCATTAACTTCGAGTTTTTTATCGAAGTTAACTAATTTACTTCATCTAAAAAACGTTTTCTTGGCTTATTTCAGATGCCCCTGAAGATGCTATTTTAAGCGAAAGTACTTGGGCTAGATTTAATTAACTTGTGCTCGATAATAGCCTTATTTTCAAAGTTCATTTATTCGAGCATTCAACCTCATTTCATTTAGTTAATAGAATTAACTTAATAAAGCTTAGCTAAAAACTGACACTAATATTGTAGTTAAATTAGAATTAACTTACCTCTATGTTATTTTGAAACCTTGCTTCCGGGCCATGAAAAGACTTACTGCTGCTACCAGTCCCATATCCAGAACTATTACTACTTCTAGGAGGCGAAAAACTTCTCTCGTAGATTCGCCTATGGTTTCCAGAAACGGCTTGCTGAATCTGGGGCGCTTTCTTACTTTTGTTTTCTTCGTTCGTCGTATTGTCGTAATCACCTTCGTAATGAGCTTCATTGTACTTGCAGTTTTGAAGGGTACATCCCTTACGTGAGTTTCCGTCAGGAAGAGGTGGTATCACAGTTAGAGTAACGGTTATGGACGTTTTCAGCAAGTCCACCATTTGGTCGTAGGTGAGGGTGGCCACAGCTACTTTACAGATTTCTACAAGACGGGAATTTTGTCGAAGACCCGCCTGCCAGGCTTGGCCTGCGCTTTCTACAAGAGTCACGATTCCGTCAGGTTGGACATGGAATCCCAGTTGACCCATGATGTTCCGGCTAAAATTTTTGCTTTAGTGAAAAAGGAAATTATTAAGCATTGACTGAGCATGCAATTAGATATTAGTTATAGCAATAAAAATATGTACAATATGAATAAGGCAAACTAAATAGTTGATTTAACCCGTTTTCGTATATTCTTATTTATTTGTTAAATAAGTTAGTTTTTAAAAGTCGATGACTATTTTATTTATAGTATAAATTGTGATCTCTAAATATTTAAATCTAAAATACCCTTTAACCTTCTCTTAAAATGTAATTTCTTTGAATTAGACAGTGTCATAAAAGTTCAGATGTCTTATATTTACTACAGTACTAAATTATATACAGTCCCTCCGCTGGATCTTTACACAAATAAGGCATTATTCACGAATTATTTTTTTATATTACGTTCCTTTCCTACTCAGAAACAAAATCGATGAAATTAAGCCGCCTGTCCATATACGCCAGCATACATCGAACAAAGACAGCCATAGGACAATGGTCTGTGATTGATTCACCTACTGGTTTTGTTTTGACAGCGTTTAAAATTATTTTCAGGTCATTTAAATATTCAATCCTTTTTCATACTTTAAATATACATATTTTTAACAAACAGTTATTATAACAACTAACCGTTACCTTAATGTTTGATGTATTATTTTTTTAGAGTATGCCTAGCAAACCACTAAATTCTCAAGCACAATATCTTATGTTAAATGTGTTGGAGTATTTCTAACTATAAAAAACGAATGGAAGGCCTTTGGAGCCATTTTCATCAGGTAATATATTGAAGTGTACATTGCTTTATCAAAATACATATTATTGGACAATTTAAAAGAATAGGCGAGCAAAAGCAGATCTAGTGCAAAAACCAAGACAATCAATCTTTCTGGGGGGATCAAAAATGGCAGCGCAATATACGACATGTACCAACAAAGTAAGTACCAATTTCTTCAATCTGAATTTGATAATTAACCAAAAGGTACTTTTTAATCAATACTTTTTATAAATATATGTTCTAAGAAAAGAATGATAAAAGTAGTTAAAGGAAATTTGTGCTGGAAATGAATGCATTGATTGACATTAAGTCAATTTTCTTGTAAGTTTTTAAATTTGAAATAAATTATAGTTTTATAAAAACAAAGTATTTATTTATTTGTTAAAGGAATTACGATTTTAATATGAAATGGAACATAATTGGAAAGCATCAATTAAGAGCACCAGTATTTCTGCTTTAAGAGCCAAGTTCTTTCGTAACTATATGGAAAATTTCAATAGAGTTCATTCCAGATACCTCGTTTTTTTTTTTGACGAAACGTGGAATTATTCGAAGGGAAATAAAACAATTTCCTGGTCAGACAACAGTGTTAAAAGTGTACGTAAACCAGAACCAGGTTTTATAATTATTTACAATGGTTCTTCGACAAAAATTTTTACGGAAGCAAGATTATTATTTTACTCAAAATCTAAAGTAGGTGATTACCATGGGAAAATGAACAATGAAATTTTCACTAAATGAATAAGGGAACAATACATTCTCAGTTTAGAAGAGCTACCATTAACTGTAATAGATACTATTTAATATCAGTATTCATTTAGAAAAGCAGCTCCACTGTTTCATCTAGAATGGAAATTATTACATAGTTGGCAACAAAAAAGATCAAGTATGAACCAAAACTCACAAAATCTGAACTATAAAAATGAACAGAAAAGGGAATGTATATATAATTGATTAACTACTAAGAGAACACGGCCATGAGTGTTGAGACTATCTCCTTATCACTACGAATTCAACGCTATTAACTAAATTTAGGCAAACTGCAAATCATATTATTATTAAATGAAATATACTAATGAAATTATTAAAAAGTGGTACTTATATCCGAGAAAAAAATATGGTTGACATTAAGATTCAACTAATCATAATTGACAATGGTAATATGAGTAGCTCATATTCTGAGAGTAAAGAAATCTTAAATTTATGATTGTACACAATGCTTAAATTAAAAAATAAATTGTTTTTTTACCCAGCTCAAAAGTTTTCTATTGTTAAATGATTATACATAGGTTTCTTATAATTATTACAGTTTTCGTTATTTGTATAAATAATACTAGTTATGAGGCTCAAATCTCTTCCATATTGAATCCATCAATCTCCTCCTCGACAGTAAAAACAAAGTCATTAATTAATTCCGAAAACTATATTTAACACTGAATAAACAAAATGATCAAGATGATGAAGCCCTGAGGTAGATTTCTATTCAGTTTTTTAAATCAGAAGGTCATAACCCATATATTTGCTTATATGCAATGAAAACACTTTTATTTCTGATTACTACGGTTTAAATATTTATTTACTGTAGACGTTATTGGACAATCTGTAGGTTTCCAAAACTAGGAAAATTACGTTCATAAATATATACCCAGTTTTAAAAATGCAATCAATTAAACAAAAGAGAAAAACATCCATTGTAATATTATCCATTTTCTAATTCTTATACCCGACGTAAATTTGGCTCACGTTTTGGTTTTTTTCCTATAAAAACGGTTTCCCATTACTCGTATATTTGGCAAGTATACAAATATTTGCCTACTTGCCAAATACACCAAATTTCGAACTCAATTTCAAGTACGCCTATATTTGCGTGCTTGACAGAAACACAAAGGTTTGAACTCAATTTCAAACGTCGTCCTTCAGTGTTTTTTTGCTTCCATTATGACTCCTTTGACTCGTGGTATTTTTACCAACAATCGGCGGGACTTCGCAAGTGGCAAATAATTGTACAAGTAATAGCAGAGTGAACTACTCTCACTACATGGCAAATATAGGCAAGTAACAAATATTTGCCAAATATACGAGTAGTGGGAGTCCGCCTTAATACGAATGTTGACAATGTGCAAAGAAACAGCGGATCTACTGTATGTATGATTCAGTATAGTATAATTTAAATTATAATTTAAAAAGAATTGAAAATATTTAAATTTTTGTTTAACATAAAAATTGAAATATATTAGTGAAAAGCAACAATTGTAACACTGTTTTAGTGGAAGTAAAATAACCATGACTAGTTTTTTAAGCTCAACTCAGCTTTGTGGTATTGTAGTGCTCCTAATCGAAGGCAACTACAATTAAATGCATGACATACTTCTTTTTATTTCAATACGTTTTCGATAATGAGTTAAATGTAAATTTAGTATATGTACATATTCTTATTTGTAATTATAAAAAATAAAAGAAAACAAGATGAAAATAACACTTAAATACAGTTTAAATAATAGACGTTGCGCGCGGATTTATAACTCTGAAAGCTATGTCTTCCAAACCATGCAAAATTATAAAAGATATTGTTCGATAAATACCTACCGGATTTTATGCAAACAAAAGTATATGCTTTTTTTTTAAATATAGATCATTTTGCTCTAATAGACCACCGTCGTGTGGTAATAACTTTGAAAATATGTACTTCCATATCAATGGATCAATATCATTATATATGTTTGTAATATCAATACTCAACCCAATGTATGGATGCCTCCGAATGAGCGCTTAATCCTTTCTGTTTTTTTTTTGTATTTCGTTTGATCTCGTTGTTTAATATCTTAAATCATACAGTTGTTATAAACGTCTTAAAACATTGGTCTCATGTATCCTGGTTTCTATCTTGGTTTCTTCTTCTTCTAGTTCCATGACCGTTATCGATCGTTGGATATTATGTTGGCTACCATATTCGCTATCGTGACTTTATTGAGAGCAGCTCTAAATAACGATGTAGTTGATTTTCCATACCATTGCCTTAGATTTTTCAGCCATGATGTTCTTCGTCTACCAGGACCACGATTACCTTGGATCTTTCCCTGAATGATCAGATGTAAAAGATCATATTTTACAGGGTGTCTCATAATGTGACCGAAGTATTCCAGCTTGCGTTTCTTTATTATATTGACCAGTTGTCTTGTTTGGCTCAGCCGTCTAAGGACCTCCTCATTTCTAACTCTGTCGACCCAGCTTATTTTCAGTAGTCGTCTGTATACCCACATCTCAAAGGCTGTCAAGCGTTTAAGCATAGCCTCAGTTAGAGTCCACGCTTCCACTCCATACAGCAGGACAGGAAAGATGTAGCAAGATGTCATACGAACTCTAAGGTCAATGCTAAGATCGTGACTGCAAAGTACGTTTCTCATTTTTACAAAGGCAGTTCGGGCTTGTTGTATTCGGCTTTTAATTTCTGCTGTTGGATCCCAGCTCATTGATATTACTGCCGAGATACACGAGTTTCTCTACTCTGTCCAGTGTGGCATCTCCGACTTTTATACCGTCATCCTGTATATAATTTTGTTTGCTAACTATCATATATTTAGTTTTCTTGACTTTGAGTTTTAATCCATACTGATCACAAGTCTGTTTTATTTTGTTCATTAGATTTTGAAGGTCTTCTCCGCAATTGGCAAGGACTAAGGTATCGTCGGCATATCTAATATTGTTAACGGTTACTCCATTCACAATAATACCTTCGGTTGTCTCCATTATGGCTTCCTTAAATATTTCCTCCGAATATAAGTTAAAAAGTAAAGGCGACAATATACAGCCTTGTCTCACTTGCCTATCTTGTTTTATGTAACTCTAATTGATAAGCCGCATTGGTATTTCTCAATATGATCAGAACATATTGTTTCATTATTATGTTGTTCATATTATGCCATCAGTATATATCTCAATCTGTTCATAATATTGTTGCGCTCCGTGGAACTTCACTGAAATATTATTTTGAATAATTTATACAAAAGTGGGGATAAGATAATATATCATGCGATAAAAAGCATAATTAATAAAACGCATAAACGTGTCATGTTTGATATCTAAATTTATGAAGTAGGATTTTATAGTTTGTATATAATGTATACTTTCAAATACTTATTAATATCAAAGTCATTTGGTTTATTGAAAATTCGGAATAAAGTAAATTTCATTTTAGTCAATTTCAAAAAACTAAATTTTTAAAATTTTTGAGCTAGAAAACCATGCTGCTAGAAACATATTTAGCTAATTCATCAAAATAAACCCATTATTATAATAATTTTATAGCCAATTAAATTTATTTTCAATCAACTCACCCATCACTGTTCGGCTTTCTAGAAACACAAAGTCAGGATAATGTAACTTTCTTTGGAGAGTTTTTATAATTAATACTATCTTATACTAATTTTATACATTGTGCAAACATAACAATATATTCTTAATGATAATATTTTTTTAATATATGTTATTTAGGTTTCATATTAGCCGTGCCGTAACAATATGCACGTATATATGCCGTAATATGCACAAATCAAGAAAAGAGAGCATGCTAACAAAGACAGAAAAAACTGTTTCGCCACTGAGAGAAAATGGTGTCACCCTATCCTGGTCCATAAAATCTACTGCGTACCTCAAGTTGAGAGACAAAGTGGATTTAGACAAACAGTACCATATCATGTACAATACGAAACAAAATTACAGGGTCCACATAAAGATCCCCTCCCCCCAATATATTTTCTGAACTATAAAAACTTTCATTTCAAATATGATCATTAGTTAGATAACTGTCGTAACACGTTTTGTTAATAAACTGTTAAATTTATACTAATTAACTATTGAGTAACTGAGCTGACGGACGAGCATAATTTTGTAATTTAAATTTGAATAGCGTCAGAATTTAGATCTATCGGTGTCATTGAAATCATGTTGAAATGAGCTTTCAAGTGGGGTACTACTTGCTATATGAATCCAATAAAAATTGTCTTGCAAAATGGCGTCCGTCCGCCATTTTTAATTATTGCTCCATTAAAACCCATCAAAAACAGTGCACAGGTATTTAAGCTAAGTTATTCAAGAAGTTATTAATAAGTAACAAAATATTTGAAGATTTTTGTACAGAAAATAATTTAATGCAATTGTTTAACAAATGATAATAATTGAAATAAATATTTCACATTTTTATCATGAAACTGATAATTGGGTATGTGTAATTAATAACTTGAAACGAGAAATAACTTGCCATATACAGTAAACTCCCTCTATAACGAGAACTGAAATGGCCCACTAATTACCTCGTTATAAGCCGATTTAGCTATATCAGACAACAATAATACTGTGCATACATATGAATATGTAATTTTCTAAAACATTAACTTCCTATAGTGAAGCCATTCGGAGCAATATAAGATGCTAAATATTGTTCGAATGGCGTTTTTGAAAAAACGTTGTATACTTTTATTGTCAATGAAATACATTAAAACAAAAAAGAGATGTTTACTTTTATTGTCAATAATACATGTTAAAATAAAAAATCTTTACTTACATTTTTTTCCAACTACATAATGTATGAAGCGTATTTTCAAGGATCACACAAACTATTGCTTCTGCAATATTTTGTGAAACAGTTGTATGCTTCTTCATTTGCGTTTTGTCTTTGGATAAAGTTTCCTACCACGTTTAAAGCACTTTCCACCTTTTGTCTATTAGGACCTTATTGTCTAAGCTGATTCACACCTCTGAAACATCGTGGTTTTTGAGATTTCCCAATGGCTACTAACTTCCTTTTTTCGGAACCGGACATGTTGGCACACGCGAATACAGTTACCCTTTCTTTTGATAACTTACTACCTATACAATGTACATTTTTGAATTTAAGGGGCTTATCTGGATAAAGTATGTCGTCACTGTAATTTTGTCTTATTATAGGTCATGACTTCAACCAGTTATCGGTGACTTCTTTGGAAACACTCTTCGCTTTACCGCAAATTTTTTCACGCGAAATTTCGTGCCTGGCCTTAAAACGGCTCATCCACCCAGTAGATGCTTTAAAAGTCTCATCACCACCTAGCGCCTGCGAAAATTGTTACTTTTTCTTGAAGCAGTGGTCCACTTATTGGAACATTCGCAGCCCTGTTTACGGTAAACCATTTGACCATTGCAGTATCGAGTTCTCTATTAGTTGCGGCACGCAGTTTTTTCGATTTATCGGAAAAAGACGAACCTGCTTCGAAAATCTTGTGTTTATTTTTGAGCATGGTAGATAGAGTGGAACTGGAAATTCCTCTTTCACGACAAACTTCTGTTTTCTTCTTACAGTTCTCAACATCTTTAAGGATGTTAATTTTTTCGTCTAAGGTAAATGCTTTTCTTTCTTTTAGGAGTCGTAGTGTGTAATCTATGTGACTATGTAATCTATGTGACTATGTAATCTACAAGACAACTTTCAAGACGCGAAAACACAATCAGGAAACAAACGATATAACATCTAAGACAAAAACAAACAACTGTGAAATGAAATTCTGGTGAAATTTGTTTCATTTGTCATGTTTTTAAGCCTCTTTACACAGTTTATTAGGTGCGAGTGGTCAAACCCCTACACTTACACTTGTGAATCATAAATCGTAAATTTCCGACAACACAATATCGGTCGGTAGATTAAACAGAAGAAGTTTCACTTTTTCGATCTTATTTTCTCTACTTATAACCAAATTTGACTCGCTATAGAGGGTTATAGTTCAATAGAAATTTCACGGGACATCTAATGTACCTCGTTATAAGCAAAACCTCGTAAGAACCGTGTTATTTATAGAGGGAGTATACTGCAGCTCAATTTATTATTATTTAAAAAAATTTAGTGGCGTCTGCTCATTTATCCAGAAATTCATTCATTAAAAGTTATTATTATCATTAAAAGTAATTATCTGGTTCAGAAAATATTTTGAGGGGAGAAACTTACTGGGCGCATACTGTATGTACTATTTGTATTGTATGTACAATAATGATTAGTCTTGTGCTTTTACATCGCAGATTCCCAACTTATATAACTGATTTAATGTAAGACAATCCAAAGAAAATAGTTAAAATCATAATATATTTTCAATAAATACAATTTTAGAACCAATAGCAATGGCAGAGAAATTACCCTATTAAGTGAATTCCGATCAAAATAAAATAGTAAATGACAGTTTAAAATCGATAGATGTAAGAAGCCGTCATATCATAAGCCCTTCAACGTGCTATATCTTTTCTGTTCTTCTGTATGGAGTGGATATGGCATCAATTTACCTAGACCACTTGACCTAAAGACATTTCGCTGAAGACACTTAACTTAATGGGCATTTGACCTTATTATTATATTATATTATATTATTAAAACTAATGAACATTTCACCTAATGAAGATTTAACCTAAAATCCTTTGACATAAGAACCTAGACATTTGACGTTATTACACTTCAATAATAAAGCTTCAATTAAACTGTTATCAGAAAAATTTAATCAATATTATATATTTAATTAACAGAGTCATCCTCGTTAGCATGCTTTAACTCACTGACATGCATCCCAGGCCTTTTCGGACAATCGGACTTATTTGCTCGGCTAATGAAACCGAGAAGCCTGTTGACATTTTTAAACTAATTATGTATGTTCTACTGTTTTTGATCTGTGCTATAATCCAGTTTTAATGTCATTTTTCTTTATAAGAAATATTAATGGATGTCTCAAAAATCTAATTAGAAATGCTGTCTATGTTCATCATGCAGCATCGATAAATGCTGCCCTGATACGCCACAAGTCTAAATTCTACTTTATGAAACGTTAAAGAGAGATTTGATCAAAAAAATCAGCGCCATAATACGAAGAGGGTTCGTGTCGGGAGTTCATGAACAAGCGTTAAGTATCAATTACATACACTCTCCCTCAAGCTAAATTTTTGAAAACCTTTGAAACACAAGTTTTATTGTCATCGTGCCGAAATCACAATTTCGATAAAATATATGGAATTTTAAGAAGCACATCCAACATCGAATTTTGTAGAGAAATTTAATTTACATTAGATTAAACCTCTATTGGATTAAATTACCAGTAGGTCAAATGATTTTAGGTCAAATGAGGTTAGGTCAAATGACATTAAGTCAAATATTCTCTAGCTAATTTATCTTAAGTCAAGTGTCTTTAGGTCAAATGTATTTATGCGAAGTATTACGAATTCGTGAAATCGTGGACTTTAACAAAGGCATGCATGGAAAGACTCGAGGAGAAAAGATATCGTGCTACAGATAATATGTAGTAAAATATATGTATAAAAGCATAACCATAAAATGACACAAACTAGTACATACTGGGCTACATAATGCGCAATGGACAATGATATAACCTGTTTAAATCCAGATTAAAAGGCAAGGCAAGCCGAAAAATAAGTCCAAGAAGGAAAAGAATATCCTGGCTGCACAATCTGTGCAATATAGTTCAACCTAATTATTACTACTTTTTAGAGCAACGGTTAATGAAGTCAGAATAGCCGTATTAATATCCAACATCCGTTAAGAATAAGCACTACATAAGAATATATATATATATATATATATATATATATATATATATATATATATATATATATATATATATATATATATATAATGAACCAGAAGTATTTGCTGAGCACGTAAGGAAGTAAACTTTAAATATTGGGTATGCAGCAATAAAAATGAAAGGTGTACTCTTTTAAATTTTTATTCCAAGCTTTTGGGACATTGGTTATGTCCTTCATCAGGGAGCTACAAATGTGATGAATAATTTTTACAAATTTGTATAATTAATTAAAAATTCGATACTTACAAACTTAATGAGGTTGTCTCATAAATGATTTTATATAAATTGTTGATAAAATTTATCACAGTCTGTTGAGCTAAAACCTATTCCTATATTTAAAATTTTAAAAAATTAATTAACATTCACACAAACTTAATTATTTTTAAACAAATCTATGACATTGATATTGACATTGGCAAGTGAAAATCTCACATCCCTAATATCAAGCAACTGCTAGTACAACAAATTATAGGCTTATTATTAGGTATATCGTGGAAATATAAATTATTTTATATTTGTTAATATCATTAGGAAGTGAAACTTCAACCTGTCAATGTTTTAAAACAAAGCCTATTAAATTAACATAAATAAATAAGGTCGTAATTCTAAAAACGTTACAATTTATTGTGATTTTGTTTTGTATGACCCCAGTATCTGTGTGTAAACAAAAATTATTAAATTTAAACAAACTAACTTTGTAAAAAAATAAATTCCTCAAAAATGAACTTTTTAGTTACTTAAATGTCAATTGATAAATTATTGTTTGTCTTATTGTTGCATTTATCTAGTAGTAACAAATAGGAGAACATTTCATTTAGATGGCCAATATCTGTTCTATGATTCATTGCATTATTATTTTGGCAAATGTAGGCCATTTCCAGAAAAAGTCTTTTGGTGATGTTACTTTCCTGTTCTACCACTTTGATGTTATTGTAGTTTATCCGATGCCCATTTTTAAATGCATGTTCACCCAATGCACTTCTTTCAGGATGTATACTATGTATGGATGTAGAATGAATACTATATTAAAGACTCATTTCAAGTTAATAAATTATTTAATAACATACAATTACCAGAAGGCTACGTTATTGCGAGCCTAGATGTAGTATCCTTATTTAGCAATGTTTATCTTGATATATGTATACTTGCCATTAGTGATAAATGGGAGAATATTGCTCAACATTGTAACATAGATAAAGAAACTTTTTTCAAACTGTTAACTTTTCTGTTCGAAAATAATTATTTTTCATTTAACAAAAAATTTTACAAACAAACTTTTGGTACACCTATGGGGAACCCTATATCACCAATAATTTCCTGTTATGTAATGGACCACATACTAGACACCATCCTTCTTGTCCTACCTTATAAATTTCGTTTTATAAAAAAATATGTTGATGACATAATATTAACATTACCAAACACAGGAATAAATGATATACTTTGGTATTTCAATAGTTACAACCCCTACATTCAATTTACATTAGAATGTGAAGATGCTACAGGTTCAGTACCTTTTTTAGATACGAAGTTAATACGAAAAGGTACCCATTTGCTGGTTGATTGGTACTGAAAACCACTCAGTTCAGGTCGATATCTCAATTATTGGTCATATCATAAATATTCAATGAAACTTAATTTAGTTAAAGAAATGAAAAATCGTGTCCTTAAAATCAGTGATACCTCTTTCCATACAAAAAATCTAAAAATCCTTTATAACCTGTTCATTGAAAACTCATACCCAAGTATACTACTAAAGAAAATTTTGTTTAACACTCCACAATATTTAAATAGTCATTTAAGAAACGAAGAAAATATGTCTTTATCACAAGATAGGATTGGATCTGTAGATCCTTTACAAAACCAAACCACAATTAGATATGTATCTCTTCCATACATTAAGGACATTGGGCATAAACTAAGTAGAATTTTTTCATCGATTAATAATATCAAAATTGCGTATAAAACGGTACTAACAGTTAACAAAGTTTTTTCTAAACTTAAAGACCAATCCGCACTCTTATCCTTAACGGATGTTGTTTATTGTATACCGTGCGGCTCATGTGAACAAGTATACTATCATATTGACTATATGTCAAACATCAAGATGCCTTAAAGACCGCATTACATCTCACAAGTCTGATAATAGACTACATCCTGAAAGAAGTGCATTGGGTGAACATGCATTTAAAAATGGGCATCGGATAAACTACAATAACATCAAAGTGGTAGAACAGGAAAGTAACATCACCAAAAGACTTTTTCTGGAAATGGCCTACATTTGCCAAAATAATAATGCAATGAATCATAGAACAGATATTGGCCATCTAAATGAAATGTTCTCCTATTTGTTACTACTAGATAAATGCAACAATAAGACAAACAATAATTTATCAATTGTCATTTAAGTAACTAAAAAGTTCATTTTTGAGGAATTTATTTTTTTACAAAGTTAGTTTGTTTAAATTTAATAATTTTTGTTTACACACAGATACTGGGGTCATACAAAACAAAATCACAATAAATTGTAACGTTTTTAGAATTACGACCTTATTTATTTATGTTAATTTAATAGGCTTTGTTTTAAAACATTGACAGGTTGAAGTTTCACTTCCTAATGATATTAACAAATATAAAATAATTTATATTTCCACGATATACCTAATAATAAGCCTATAATTTGTTGTACTAGCAGTTGCTTGATATTAGGGATGTGAGATTTTCACTTGCCAATGTCAATATCAATGTCATAGATTTGTTTAAAAATAATTAAGTTTGTGTGAATGTTAATTAATTTTTTAAATTTTTAAATATAGGAATAGGTTTTAGCTCAACAGACTGTGATAAATTTTATCAACAATTTATATAAAATCATTTATGAGACAACCTCATTAAGTTTGTAAGTATCGAATTTTTAATTAATTATACAAATTTGTAAAAATTATTCATCACATTTGTAGCTCCCTGATGAAGGACATAACCAATGTCCGAAAGCTTGGAATAAAAATTTAAAAGAGTACACCTTTCATTTTTATTGCTGCATACCCAATATTTAAAGTTTACTTCTGTGTATATATATATATATATATATATATATATATATATATATATATATATATATATATATATATATATAATACATTACACCCAAATACTTTAAAATTTCTAGTTTTCATTTGTTTTATACACACGGACTTATGTTATTAAAATAAAAGCATATGTAATTACAGCTAAAGGAAAAATAAAAGAATGCTTACCTAATAGTTAACTCTTGCGCTAGGTGTCCAAAAGTAACAGCCTTCAACCTCTCCATGATTTCCATAAGTTCGTCCCTGTCTCCATGAGAATCCCTCATATGAATCGTCATGCACTCCCCTTGGTGATGATACAACCTCAAACTGTTCGTCTGAGGTGACCATCCCAGGATCGATTTACAAGGCGTTACGAAAACTATTTGTCTAGAATTTTCTTCGATAAGTATAAACGTATCCGAAGAAATGCCGAGGAAACATTCTATTTGTTGTCCTTGTCCACTATCGTCTAATAATACTTGCCATAAAATGGCACCTCTTTGGCATAAGTCCGGTATGAACCGGGGACGGAATTTTTCCTTCTTTTTGCTACTAAATATAGCTGAAAACAAACAGCGTATTAGATTTAATGATGTGTCAGTAAGGCAATTCGATTTTAATTAATCAGATGTTAAAAATAGTTTACAATACAATATTATGGCAATACGTAATTCAATATGTGGAACAAAGATAGTACTTAATTGTTTGAACAGAAGTGAGAGGCAGTTACCATCTCGAATGAGTAGGTATAGCTTTTAAACAGTGTTGCTATATTTCTGTTACATCTTTCCTTCTAAAATTTGTTTTCGATACATGAGTGTAAAATAATATTTAAGTCCACTACAGTTCATTGGAGAATGAAAATTAATATTATCCCAAAAAAACTTAAAAAAAGTAGACATAATTATTATTTTCTAATCGATTCTATCAATTACTAAATTAGTTAAGGCTGTTTTAGCAGTTCAAGCACACTGCGATTTGAAATGGGCGTATCACTTACATTTCTACACTGCTTACGCGAGACTGTCTTTACTCAGTGGCGTCGGCCAACGGGCAACAAATGCATTACTCTCCATTCAAATTAGTTTGAACGCGAACTAACTTACCGTACGCTCATGAGATTTGAAGTCACGAAGGAGATAACGGTGGACCTAAGCGACAATGATGAGTAACACGTTTCACTATTAGATTTTAGTATTTTTTAGCAATTTTCTTCAAAGTTTGAACACACTTTTCTCGATAATTACTGGACACAGAAAGGTGAAAAAAAATCAACGATTACAGAAAAAAAAACTCTTTCAAGCGATGGGCGTAAAAAAGTTTGGTTATAATAGAACGTTAAACAGTATAATCCAATTTTTCAACAGAAGTAAAAAAAAATAAAAAAAGTAAAACCATCATTTTAAAAGCAATATAGTTTCGAATATTGTGTCCAAATTTAGAGACATTTTGTCGGTAAATAACAGTTCCTAGGTTTTAGTGCACCGATAAAACAGCCTTAACAAAGAACATTGATTTAAGGAATTGGTGCGAAGCGCCAAGATACATCCGGCTATCCGGCATACCTTAGGAAAAACTCAAACACTTATATTCAAGTTTTAAATGCAATTCTGGTAGATTTTTAACTGTGGTAGCTTGGAAATAAAACAATAATTAACTTAACATTAACAAAACATAAATATTATTTTGTAAGAGAAAAACCAACTAAAAAATTATTCTAAATAATTAAAATTAAAGGCATTTTTAAAAAAATCTCTAACCAATTAAATGTTTGAACAAACTACCATTTTGCGCTAAACAAAATTCGAATCTATCAACTAAAGCAAGTCTTATGGTATTCTAACTAATTTGGCTGTAGCAGACTACAGAGTTGAACAATTTTTTCTTGCAATTTAACATTACCCAGAAATAAAAATCCAAAGGTGCTAAATTTGGTGATCTAGCTATTATTGTTAATCGTGTAGAAATTAATCGTCCAGGAAATGTTTGTTCCAAATAATTTGTAACTTCGATTGCATTATGTGCTGGGCAACCATCCTGTTAAAACCAGACATCATCGAAGTTGACCGCAAGGTTTCGAACTGCTAGAATAATCTGATTACGTAATAGACCTAGATACATTTTTCCTAGATACTGTTGTTTTCACAACAATACTCAAATGTTTATTTTCTTTAGACAGATAGCGAATGCCAGGTGGATTATGACGTTTATAGATTGTGAATGAAAATTCATCGGAAAACAAAACATTTTTTAAAAATTCGATTTCTCCATCATAGTTTCACAAAATTCCATACGTTTAAAATGATCGTCTGGAAAAATTTCTTGAGTAGTTTGCACTTTACAGCAATTGTATCTATTTCTTTTTAAAATATTCCTTAGAGTTCTCTTCTTTAGATCAACTTCGTCCGCAATTTGTTTACTCGAACAAGGCGGTGCTTCCGCAGTTATAAGCGTAGGCGTAAAATTTCGGACCAATGCTTTTTAAATGCATTCATTTTTTTCGAATCCTGAGAAAACTAATAAATATTTTTGAAAAATTTAAATGCAGAATGAAAGAGTTAGAGTATTACCGAGGGCCGAAAGTACCTGAAAACTTCTATAATGTTTAATTTTAATAAGTTACAGGGGTGAAAAAAAAAAGAAAATTTAGTGTGATTTTTAATTTCAAATATCTCATTCAAAAACACTTTCTGTTTATTCCAAGGGACTTTCGGCCCCCGGTAATAATGTAATCTTTCATTCTGCGCTTAAATTTTTTAAAAATATTTGTTAGTTTTCTCAGGATTCGAAAAAAATGAATGCGTTTAAAAAGCATTGGCCCGAAATTTTGCGACTACGCTCTTAAACAAACTTGCATTTCGCAAGCTTCGCGTTCACCAGAGATTTGTTTCGATCGTGGTTGATCCGTTGGACGACATTTCATCATCGAGCAAAAAGACAAAAGAGGGAATGTAAAGGTAGTGGGGACAAAAATATTGTTAGACAGGAAGTGCCATCTTAAGAGGTCACTTTAAACAAGGAAAGGCAGTCTCTTGTTTGAGAAATCAAATTTAGTTTGGTTATGTTATTGTTTGTCCCCACTGTTACATGAAATTTTATTTATATTGAAGTTTTTTACCAATTATGTCACATTTTAGACTATTATCGTTAATATTTAATTAAAACTTTCTCGTCTGAAAAATATTTTATAGCTATTCTTAGTAAGTGTCGGAAAATTTAAATTTGGCGCATTCGCATTTCCGGATATGTCCGCCATCAGAGGCCACTTTTTTGGTCTCCTTTTCATAACGATTAGATTCCCTCTTTTGTCTTTTGGCTCGATGCATTTCATACAGGTATTTCTGCAACCGAAATTTTCAAAAGTTTTTAATAATTGATAATACTGGTTTCTTTGTCGGAATTGGGCGATTTTCAAAAGCAGCAATAAATAACTGTATTATTTCTACAATAGGAATGGATCCCATATTACCATTTGAATCTTTTCTTCTCGAAAATATACACTTGGCATGTTAATTATTTGTTTTCAACCTTTTACCACCACATCTAAAAATCAAATAGATAGACCATAAACCTGCTAATTACTATTTAACTGGGAATAAGCCACAATTACAGATAAAAATACGTTTATTGGCGTTTCAATTTCCAAGTTTCAATTTCCAAGTGGAAATTGAAACGTCAATAAACGTATTTTTATCTTTAATTGTGCCTTATTCCCAGTTAAATAGTAATTAATTTACAATGCCACAAGAAAATAGCTTCAGAACAATATTAAGAAACCGTTATATGCCCAGCGTTATTCATAAACCTGCTGTTCCGATAAGCACTGCCTATTCTATTGAGGAGAAATTATGCACTCGTAGAGGGGGTACACCGTTTATACTATCTGTCTACTAAAGTGCGATATTTATTTAGTTCACGCTGTTGTCACATATCAATTTCTCAATTCAGTGTTCTTTGTTAATTAATGAAGTAATTATAATAATCGTTTAAAAAATAACACTTACATGAATACTTCATGTAAGTTTTGTTGGGGCAATATTAATTTTCATTCTACAATGAACTGTGGTAGATTTAAATATTATGTTACACTCATGTATCCGACTAATATTTTAAAAGGAATGATGTAACAGAAATTTGGCAACACTGTTTAAAAGTTAGACCCGCTACTCCAACATGCGTGGAATAACGTATAAGGTAGTTAAAAACTTGTCATATCTGTATATGTACGAAATATGTGTACTTATACGATTCTTGTTGGTTAAAAAAGCATATGCATGGAATATGAAAGTGGAAATTGAAACGTCAATAAACGTATTTTTATCTTTAATTGTGGCTTATTCCCAGTTAAATAGTAATTAATTTACAATGCCACAAGAAAATAGCTTCGGAACAATATTAAGAAACCGTTATTCATAAACCTGCTGTTCCGATAAGCACTGCCTATTCTATTGAGGAGAAATTATGCACTCGTAGAGGGGGTACACCGTTTATACTATCTGTCTACTGAAGTGCGTTATTTATTTAGTTCACGCTGTTGTCACATATCAATTTCTCAATTCAATGTTCTTTGTTAATTAATAAAGTAATTATATTATAATCGTTTAAAAAATAACAGTTACATGATTACTTCATGTAAGTTTTGTTGGGGCAATATTAATTTTCATTCTACAATGAACTGTAGTAGATTTAAATATTATGTTACACTCATGTATCCTACTAATAGTTTAGAAGGAATGATGTAACAGAAATTTGGCAACACTGTTTAAAAGTTAGACCCGCCACTCCAACATGCGTGGATTGTGTCTCACTCATATTCAAACAATTAAGTGTTATCTTTGTTCCACATACTGAATAACGTATAAGGTAGTTAAAAACTTGTCATATCTGTATATGTACGAAATATGTGTACTTATACGATTCTTGTTGGTTAAAAAAGCATATGCATGGAATATGAAAGTCAAATATAAGTGAAATAAATAAGTCAAAGTTGAAAAAAATAAACTTATTGACAAAAAAAGAAACAGTATATAACTGATATGAAATGAATAACAAAAGTAGACAATATAGAACTACATAAAGACGGAAATATATTGTTTCCCTATTTGCGAAACCTGGTTTTTGTAGGATATGTTTGCCCAAACATCACAAAGAAAAGAAATATGAAGTCCAAGAAAAAAATGGATCTCAAGTATTCACGTAAAAATGGAAACTACAAGAGCTCCGTGAATAAGACTAACGCGAAAAGAAACGATGGCTCATGGGATGCGAGAATATTAAAGTTGCAAAACCCGCTAGGTATGTACCTACATATTTACCATATTTACAGAAACATGTTAGCTGATAAGACTTTTGCAAACATAAACAAGCCATGATAATAAGTTAAGGGGACAGTCTCATGCGAAACTTTCAAAAAATCAAAAATTTTTTTTTTACATAAATTGCTTCCATTTACATTCAAAAACTCCCTCCTAAAATTTTAAAAAGAAATTCCCAGTAGAATATAAGTTATAGTTATTTTATTAACTTCAGATACGCACGTATGAAAACCGGTTTCTCTCCGCGCGGCGAGCGCGAGGCTCCAGCTGTACTTGCTTTTGTATATATGTTGTATATACGTTGGGTATGTATTAGTGATTTATTTTTATATAGTATGTATATCTGTATAACGTTTGGCAGTTACTATACACATTTGGAATTTAAAATCCGGAACATAGGATTTTTTACAAATACTAAGATTCTCTGCGTTGCAATTAACCAGTGTAAATTTCTTTATAACGTCGCGATGTTTTATAACTAATTTATTTGTTCCACTGGATTACTATTACTTCTCCTCAGCGGTTTGTAGTAGCGTATATGGCATGCCGACAGTGTTGCTTTGTCTACCGATTTTTCCTGAAAGTCCGGTTTTGTGCAGATAATAAATAATGTTTTATTAACATCAATTTTGTTTGTGTTCATTAGGTATTATTTAAGTTATAAAATTTATACTTAAATACATTTATTATTCCAAATATTGTTTATAATTTCAAATTAAAAAGAGTGTAATATAATTATGTTATTTTTAAAATTCCTTTTTATTTTTAATTTTAGAAATCAATTTTTTTTTTTCACGCCGTTTTGGCAATAAAACATAACCATTTTTTTAGTTATAAAATATTTTCATATCTACATTTATAAATAAGTAGATACGTTTTCATTAAATTGACATGCGATCTAGGTGTGTTCCGTTTTTACACTTACACTGTCAGCATCGCGGCGTGAATTGAGACTCCAGTCGAACTAATGAATTAATTATAAAACATCAAATAAAAAAAAAAGCTTTACAAAGCCATTTACAACAACTGTTGGATGAAGAGGGACCTCAATATTCACCAGGAATGGCCGATTAAACGTGAGTATAAAGTTATCAGCCTTTAATTCACGAAAATTATGTAAAAAAAACTTCAAATGCTTTTTTCTCAAAAGTAACATTTTCAAACTGGTCAGACACTTTTCTCCGAACCTTCTTAACCGATTTTAAAAAACCAAAAATTTTTCGAATGTATATGCAAAAGACTAGATGATAAACCTTTAAAATATTTAAAAACCACCCCCCCTTTTATTATATATGGGTAAATCCACCCAAAAACATAGCGATTTCTCGACTTTTTTGAAAAAACTCGTATAAACACTTCAAAATAATACAATTTGCATATTTTAAAGGTTTATCATCTAGTTTTGAGTCTCACGAATACAACCCATTTTGAATTTTTTGAATATCTGTTACAGGTGACCCACAAAGTCTCTTACCACCAAAAACGCACTTTTTACTACACGCCATCTACAGGACACCAATGAAGTTAAAATCGCTATTAAAAATTTTTTTATGTA